>BMAO01016047.1:22500-24361 GCA_019973975.1 Trichonephila clavata | reverse complement strand
AACAAGCAATTATCATTGTAATTATGTCTGTTTGCCTACTGCCAAAAATTTTATACTAATCAAGACCTCTGTTTTAATAAAAAGTAGTTAGATGATTTTATTAAAAAATATAAATCTCTTTCCTTTCACTAATTTACTGATATCAGCTGGGTGACGTAGTTGGTTTGTCGCTGGGCCTTTTTGCAAAGGTGGCAGATTCGACCCGCCACAAGTCGGAGGATTTTAATGATGCAGAAATCGACAGCGTTCATGTTGTATGATTATGGGGCATGTAACGATTCTTTGAGGGCCTGTTTTGCTTGGGTGCCCTCGAAAAATTAAACTCTTGAACAAGTTTGCATTGTCAGAGTTCGAGTGCCTCCCTCTGGGGAGGAAACTTGTTGTGGCTTAAAGCCAACCCTTACACTACTACCTCCCTGTATATCTGAAAATACTGCAAGATGTGTAGGCGGACTTAAATGATCAAAAGACATAATTGCAATTCAAATAGATTTATTGATTTTTATCAGCAAATACGTTTAGACACACACTAATCAATTTAAGAAAAACAAAGAGAGTGGAGTAACTAAGCGGAGAATCACTACTAGCGGAATATTCAGAATATATCAACTGAATCTAGGAAAGCTTAAACGCGCACAATTACAGCTACGCCACGTACGAATAATCTCAATATCTCAAATGAAACCACTGACCTTTATATTTTACATCGGCTGTTCCTTCGTGATGACTTCGGCCTTTTTAATGGCTGGAAGAATGGGGGAAGTATCCACGCTTCTGTAATAAGGATTTTCACTATATTCAATTCGCTTCTCCTCGCGTACTCCACACGTAGCAGGCTATCTACGATTGTCAACAACTTTCGTGCTGACGTCTCGATCTTTAATTCACTTAACTTCACTCTTCTTATCACTTCCTATCACTTTTAACTCGCGAAAACCGAACTTATATAATATATCTTATTTACATAAATCACGCCTGGCTCTCGGGGAAGATTGGTTGAAATAAATAAATTGTCTTAAGGAAAATAGAGGAGGTTAGTCAAAGACCGTATAGATCCGTCACAAACTGGTCTCGTTAAAAATACTTGCGGCATTTGGTCCACCTATATGGTGCCGCCCTAAAAAGTGGTACCAGTTCCTGGGGAATATACTCGGTCAGCATGGTAAAAGTACCAATCCGCAGCCCCATTGAAAAAAAAAATAATTTACTGATACCTGTTACAATGAAAAAACCTTACATTTTATTATAATGAATTTAGTCCTTCTTTCCCGCACCAAAGTTTCTCGAGACCCACAGAGTGTTATCGACACGCGATTTTTTGCATCACTGATTTAAATTACACATACACTTACCTTTATAGATTATTGTTGTAGAAATTCTCAATAAACCATCTTTGGAACATAAAAAAAGTATGAATTTCAAAAGAAGTTTTTTTTAAAAAAATCGATTTAAAATAAATAATTTTTGAAAATTTAATTCAATTGAATCGAGCAAATCTTTATTTTTTTTAATGGGGTTGCTGATTGGTATTTTATCATTGCAGATCTAGTACATCCCCTGTGTGGTAATCTCTTCTCAGTGTGGCACCAAAAAAGTGGACTCTTTTCACTGCTATGTAATTTTGAGACTCCACGTTTTCTCCCAGAGGAAAGCACCTCAGCTCTGACAATGCGAAACCGTGCCAGGAATTTAATTTTGTCGAAAGCACCCAAGCCAAACAGGCACGCAAGGGATCTGCAACACGCCGTTTCATCATATCACATGGATGCTGTCGATTTTCTGCATCATGAAAATCCAGTGACTTGGACCAAATCTGCAAATAGAAAAAAAATTTGTGACTAATGAATTTTAAAATAATAAG
>BMAO01016047.1:0-17500 GCA_019973975.1 Trichonephila clavata | reverse complement strand
TGTAAAATACATTTTTTTATGAATGCTTATTGAAAATTCCATAAATTTTTTTAAAATAAAAGTATTGCTTTTTGAGATTCAAAAATACAAGCCTACTTTTGTTACTGGTACTAATAGCAATAAGTAAGAAAAGTACAAAAATATTTAGCCCAATAGAAAAAAAGCCTTAGCATTAAAAATAAAGATAAAATAGTTATTTTTTTTCTGAGATGAATCCGTTTAAAGTTTTTATTTGTCATTGGGATGTGAATTAAAACGAACATAAAAGTTATCATAACTCTGGATTTTTTCAACTTGAATTTTTCAAATTTTGTGAAATTATAGGAATTTATATAAAGTATAAACTAGGCTACAAAATTTGATTTAATTTTTTGACTGATTTTTTTTCAATCGAATCGTATTGTGCCGTTTAATACATAACTGCGCTCTTGGATACAGTCTAGAGGCGAAATTATTGCTGCGAGTTGCAATATTTCTTGCAAAAAAAAATGCAGCAACTAATACAGTAGAAGTCCGATAATCCGGCACGTTCGGGACCGGCTCGGTGCCGGACTACCGAAAATTCCGGTCTATCGGGTGGTAATTATAAGAACAATTAGGTTAATAATTAAACTACAAATACAGTATGCAAATACATACAACAAAGTTTATTTTACATTTCAATATAATGTATGTACACGTACTGTGAAACATATTTCACTTAGATTTAAAAAAGTCAAGAATGTCTTTTTGTTTTCTTGACTTTTGGCGTTTAGTATAAAATTTAGTTTTTTTTTTTTTTTTTTTTTTTGTTGGCGTTTAGTTTTGGTTTTTTTAATGTTTGTCTAGAAGCCAATTTTTCAGTTGTTACCGATTGAGAAGCAAGCTTCATTAGTTCATCTTTTTGTTTTTTAATGTCATAAATAGTTGATGAGCCAATATTAAACTCATTCATTAAAACATTTCTATTCTCGCCTTTTTCTAGCCGTTTGATGATTTCTAGTTCCTGATTGAGAATCAGTGTTACGTGTTTTCTTTTCTCTCCTTTTGAACTCGAAGGCTTAGGTTTTAAAAACATGGTCACTGTACAGTTAGAACGAAAATGACTTTTTTTATAAACAGTTTCAAAAGTTACGTTTACTGCGATGTGAAAGGACACAAAACAACAACGCACAAAAAAATGGCGAAGACGCTTCGTGATTGATTAACGGGACTGTACTGCACCTGAATTTGTTGTAACAGCTGAGACTAGCCGGCCGCTAATTGTTTCCGAACAATACCGAGCGCTTCCGGATGACCCCGAAAACTTCCGAATAGCTCTCGAGGGTTTTTATTTGCTTTAAAGACACACTTTTGGAGAAAACCAAAATTTTTACAATTTTCCGGAGCGATGCCGGACTATCGGGCATTCCGGACTGTTGGATGCCGGACTAATGGACTTCTACTGTAATTGACTTTTTTCAGCTATCAAGGGCTTTCAGCTTTAACTAATGATTCAGATTGTAGAAAAACGTATTAATTCACATTTTATTCAATTGCATTTAGTATAAAAAATTAAATTGCAATTTGCGTACTGTTAAATTAAATTGCAGTTTGTATACTATTAAATTATTGTTCACTTTAATCTGAGATTTTTATTTGTTTCGTTCTGATGCAAAGAATCCTGATCCGTGCATAAGCTGAGAGGTTGCTTTTCTAGAAAAAAACTTACCCAAAATTCGAAACACGTATGTAACTCGAATTGAAAAAAAATATTCCTGTATTTTAAAAACATGCCATGAGGGTGAAATGTTGTCATTTGTGTAAAACGGACTGAAGGTTTTCCAATCAAATTGCTGTACTTTAAAACGCCAACTACGATAATCTTACTTTAAAAATCCTATCTTAAGCTAATGTATTTTTTTTTTTTTTTTTTGCTTATATGATATCTTATACAACCTCAGTGCTAATTGTATTTTCTGCACCATTTTTTCCCCTATGAAAATGATGGAAGCACAAATTTGTATACGGCACGTGATTGTTGACCTATGATTTGTGCCCTTGAGAAGAATCTCTTTGCATGATGATTTTATGCATTCAGGCATCTCAGTGAGAGAATTTCTTGAAACCTTGATTTAGACACTGATTGCAAAGGATTTATAAGACTTTTTTTTTCTTTTAGAATAAATATTTCACTCAAATCACCTAAATTGTTAAGAGACTATAACCACTTGCACATGGCTAACGGAAAATGTTAAGAAAAACCATCTTTTCTAGAGTACGTTTTTTCCACGATCTTACATTTCTTTTTTAAAAAATTTAAAATTCCTCAGCTTAGCAGGGGTCGGCAACCTATGGTATGGTGCCACATTTTTTTGGTCATATGAAATATATTTTGAGACGGCAAAAAAGTGGCTTAACACAGCGGAACTTTTAGTATCATGTGTCATATTGAAAATCACAAATTATATCCCTGATATTGCAATATTAAGTAAAGAGTTGCAGAAAAAAGATAAGCGTTAAAATTTTAATTTTTTATTTCACTATACTACAGAATTACTTATATTTTCTTATTTTAATAAATGCTCTTAAAATATGTAGAATATATGTACAATTTTAATTTTTTTATTTATGTTGTATGAGTGACCTCAGACCCCGTAATTTTGAGCCATGTTCAAGTGATGAGGACGACACCTGAGCTGACACCCCGTCACCGAGCTTCCACACAGCTCTAACGGGAGGACGCTTGAGCCTCGACATATTTACATTTGCATCAGCCTCTTCTATACGGCGGGTTTGCAGCGGCACGAGCTCATGATACGTCAGCCACGAGTGGGTATCCTTGACCACTGGACTATTGCGGTCATTTTATTTATGTTGAAGGAATAACTATACTTTATGTTGCTTTTTTTATGCCAATATCTTTAAACGACGCATAATAATACATAATAAAACTCTAAATCCGTATTTTTGACTTCCACTCCGAAACTTTGGATACATTGCTGAGTTGTTGATACATTGGAGGATATATTGCTAATTGCATTGGAGGATATATTCTTTGGATACATTGCTGAGTTGAATTGTTTCAAATTTTTCCTACTGCATAGCGGGACACTGCATCTTTAAGGTTACTGCGTGCTACCCCTGGTCTACAGCATGAAAAAGTATACGAATTAAGATCTGATATCTTAAAATGGACATTTATTTGCTTTAGTACATTATTTTGTTAAAGTGATGGATATGTAAAAATTGTTCATTCAATTTTTGCTTTTATTTGATTTAAAAGAACTATACATTTTTTTCTGCAGTGCTTCTCAAACTTTCAGTATTTGCGACTCAAGATTCAATCACAATTTTCAATCAAGTCTCTCTCCATATAATAACAATGTATTGAACTCAATATACTATACTTTGACGTTGAAGCTACAATACGGCTGTAACCTTTTAAGTGCGACTGGCGTACATAAACCACTCGCTCAGTCAAAGCATTAATTGCCCCAGACGCAGCATGTATACGTCTTTTCGAAGTACGCTCTTCTCTGTGCAATGCTATCCATAAAATTGTTTCGAAGGCTTTAGAATGCAATAGAAGGACCTTGACAGAAAAGGAGAGAAGGGGGGATTGCGAAGGATTTACTTATTTAAGAGAATATTCTTATTTTTCCTTTTCTCCCCCCCCCCCTATACATCACATACGCAAGTCTACGTGCAAAACATTAGCATTAGGGAGAGAATCCCGCAATTTTTAATCAGCAGTTAAGAGATTAACTATAAACCGTACAAATTATCAAGATAAGTAGAAACTTTTTTTTACATTTTGATATAAGACATAAGCCCATAGGGTCACTGGTAATTATTAAACGTGTTCTTAACTTATGGTATTGTTAAATTAATTACAAAATACATTGCTCATACATTTATTAGTGTATTATATCGGTATAAAAGTGTGTTTCATTTTTTTATTATGTCAGAATGTATTTTATTTTGTTTTCTTTCAGTTCATTAAGGATTTTTAAATAATCCTCTGTTTTCGACTTTTCAATATTCTCGTGCCCTCCTCATAGAGTTATCACGTCTCCCTAGCGGGGCGCACCCCACAGTTTAAGAAACGCTGATATATTGCAATTTTATGGTTTTATATTGGTAGTGAATTAACAAACAAAAAGATAGAAATAAAGATGAAAGACAATATGTCTTTAATTGATACTGGTTAAATTCATTAGTTTCTCAATATACAATTCACGATCAACATTGATTTAAAACTTTGAATAGTTCTATCATTAATTTATGTCATACATTTGAGCAAATGAATGTAGCAATTAAACAGTATAACCTATGACCATTTTGTTTGATTGATTATATTTTAAAGCACCACGGAGATTAATTAAGCTATATATAAAAGAATTCTTAAAATAACATTTTAACGTGTGACACGTAATTACTTTTTCCTTCTCACAGATAAATGAAACTGAATGTTGTTTTAGATTAAAAATGTTTAAGCCATTATAAGTCATACTTATTAAATGGGGAAAATTGTGTTGCAGTTATAATTATGAATATAGATATGGGTTTTCTTAATACGGAGCTCGTACACGACTTGCTGAAAAGAACAGGAAAACGAAGCAAATAAAGCATCAGAAAGTATAGTAACTGCGGGGTGTTTACTGGTGCCATAAAATTAAAAATTTCCTTAAATATCTTATTATGTGTAAAACGCCCGCAAGTCTCTCCATTTTCTTTGATGAGATTTTTAAGAAAACGAATGCATAAATAGACTTGCTTATTTTCTCTTCGAAAATTTACGATTAAGAAGATAATATAAGAAAATTAAATGTATTTTTAGAATATTTTACGTATTTTTAGAGTAATTTACGTATTTTTAGAATATCATACAAAGACCCTTTAATTAGTGTTTCTAAATGAATCTATTTTCATTTTACATGCATGGAAAGTTATCAAGAAAAAAGATTCATAGATTAATTAATTCATAGGATTGAGTCGCCAGTCTTAAGCTTATCAAATGTTTTCCTGATAGTGTGCAAAGTATTTGAAAATTAAAATGTTTAATGAGCTTTATGCATTCAAATGTTAATGGTTAGATTTGAATGCATAAATTTTAATGTACAAAAATATCTATTTTTACAAGTCAAGATAATATTTCTTTACAGGAATAATGAAAACATTAAAATTTTTTTTAAATGATCATCTTTAATTTTAGGCTAGAATACGATTAAATAAATGCTTTTTTAAATACATATTGCATAAAAGGAAAAAAATCTCTTTTGCAGAATAAAACGAATGTTGTATTTTGATTTCTCTCTCTCATGTGAAAGTCAAGGATTTTTATAATTGAGACATAAGTGCAATCTATTAAAAAGTTTTAAAATTTAGTTCAGCAGTTTTTTTAAAATTTAGTAATGATGATAAGGCCCTTTTTAACCTCCTCGGCGCTTTAGGTGCTTCAAATTGTTACGCCCCCTCCACTATTTCCAGACCATGCCTTTCCTTCGGCAGTTATCACCTTGCCAGTTTGGGTTCTGGAAGGATTTTCCCTTAACTATCCTACTCTTTTCTCAGTGGCGTAACGAAAAACATTTGGGCCCCCCTACAAAGTCAGGTTTTGGGCCACCAAGTTGGATTTTATAAAGGGTAGGTACTTGAAAGCAGTCAGGCTTTGGGCCCCCGCGATGCTGGGGTAGCGGGGGTGTACGTTACGCCACTGTCTTTTCTTTTTCTTTGTTTTTGCTCTGTGGAGAGTCTTTCCATTATCCACCATCTATGAACCCGCCGAGTCCCGGACTGGCAATCGACAGCTGTAAGGAAAGAATAGTGGCATGGCTTGGCCCAGGCTGTAAAAAAGCACTCATTAGGTCCGGCTCTCTCTGGTTTTATTAAAATATAATATTGAGTCCAAATTTGAAGATGGCTTACCTCACATTGTCATAATGTTGTGAATATATATTTTAACATCTGCCATCAGTAATTCCAGTTGCGAGAGAAGCTTATCTAAGCTAAAATTAATGAAAAATTATCTCAAATCGACTATGTCCACGTTAAGGCTAACAAATTTAGCTATTCTGGCAAGTGAACATAGCATACATATTAATTTTGATAATTGTATACAAGATTTTGCTATGAAAAAAATACGAAAAGTGCATTCTTAATCAATAAAAAAAATTAAAGCTGTTTTTTTTTACTTTTACTAAATTTCTTGACTAATGATTAAAATAGTCGGTCGATCCCAGGTGGCGAAAGCCCACGCTACGCCACTGCAGCCCCCAAAACTGTTTTTACGAACTAGGATTTATAGGAGAATATAAGATTATTAGAATTATCTTTATGGTATTAGAATAGGCCACAATGCTGACATTCTCTTCACAAAATGTATGCAAATATCACACAATGATAAGAGAAAGAGAAGAAAATCGCCCTTTTATCAAAACATTTCCTGGTTTTAAAAAAAAGCGAATCATTTTTTTTTTCTCCTCCAGTGGATGAGTGCGGAGAAAAACCTCTATTTGGAAAATTGCAATCTCATTTCTTAATCTCAAAATGATGTTCCTTAAGCTTTCATTGTTATTATTTCTCAGAAAAGTGTGATGTTTTTTTTCTTTTTACAAAACACCAGTAAAGCCATTAAATCGCATTTACGGATAGTTCAGTATTCATCAACCCTCCACTTTATAAAAAACTACAATAGTTATATTTAAATGGGAGATAATTTTAAATTTTCGTACAACTCTCAACTTTTTTAAAACTTAAAATAAATTGCGAGTAAAAGCACAAATCAGGTTTTAGGTCAAATGAATATACTTTTGTTTCACAAAAAAACCATTTAAGTATATTTTTGCTCATCTTATGGTAATTTCACCTGTCTGGGAAAATTGTAACTTTCTGAAAGAGCCAACGGAAGTAAACAAAAAAAAATGCATTCCTTGAATTACTTATGGCGGTTTAAATAAGTGATCAAATTTACAAAAAATATCGAAATTCAATATTTTGTGCTGTCGCTACGTATAGTTAAGAGAGCTATACGTAGCTCTCTAGCTAGTAGTAGCTAGCTAGGCAAGCCTATACACAACTAAAAGAATCTATACACAGCTAAAAGAATCTATACACAGCTAAAAGAATCTATACACAGCTAAAAGAGTCTATACAGAGCTAATAGAGTCTATACACAGCTAAGAGAATCTATACACATCTAGAAGAGATTATACCAGTACTTCTCAAACTCAACACTAGATACCCCAATTTTCAATCATAATTTTCGTTGCGCTCTCCCCCATACAAGGACAATGTGTTGAATGTAATAATGATGTACTTTGACGCTAAGGATACAATGCAACTTTAATTATGAACCGAACAATTTATCAATACATTAAATTTTGTATTTATTTCTCTTAAATAATAAATATTTTAAGTTACTTTTAAGTATTTGGATAAAAAAATATATATCGTTACTTTTAATAGTTCAGAATGTATTTTGTTTTGTTTCCTTTCAGTAAATTAATAATTTTGTTAAAATAAATAATCATTTATTTCCCCCTTTTCAATATGCTCACAGCCCCCACGTAGGATTCTCATGCTCCATTAGAGGGTTGCTCCCCACAGTTTGAGAAACGCTGACTATACGCAGCTGGGCGAGCCCATACACAGCTAGCCGAGCTTATGCACAGCTAGGCGAAGCTATACTCTGCTAGGAGAGCGTATATATAACTAGGAGAGTCCATACTTAGGTAGGAGAGACTATACTTAACTATATATATATATAGGAGAGCCTCTAAGATATGCTCAAAGAGCGATTTATTTGATTTATGAGCAAACCGTGGAAGAAGCAGAACTTGTTAAGCTCTAAAGAAGGCTTGCACGTTCAGTACAATATAAGGACGGGGATTGTCTTAATCAGTTACTATTCCGGAAACGTGTTGAAGAAGGGTTGTTGTAGACCAAACCAAGCTAACCCAAATGGTTTCGTGGGCTACTTTGATAATGCGTAATGCCACAGTGGGCTGCATTTCAACCCTTCCCGGTTTTTCCCGAGCTGAGCTTGAGCAAGCGAAACGTTCCAACTTGTCTCATCCCGAGTGTATCTCGGGATCTGTGAAAATTTACACTGTACAATCGGTCTTTCCCAAAATTTTCACGTGTTTTTTATGGTATCGAATAACTAAAAAGTATCACTCAGTAGAATTTTCAGAAAAAAATGAGGATGTTCTTTTGCTGAGCACCCCCTTCCCTTCAGACTTGTCTGAAAGACACTTTGGTGACTACATTCCCCTAATAGAGAAGAAAACTAACCCTACACGACAGTGTATTATTTGCTGCTCAAAGAGGGAGAGTAAAGGGAAGAAGATAAACAAGATTATACTGTCCAGATTTCGATGTTGGGTACCGTGTTTTCGAATTTATCATATACGATCAAATGTTGATTAATAATATCATGATCTTTTAAGCAAACGTAAAAAAGTAAACAAAATATGCAATTCAAGATAAAATATTGGTATTCTAAGTTTTATATTTATAACTGTGAATTTTTTTTGACTTCAAAGTCTAAGGATTTCTGCAATACAGAAAGCCAACTTTACAGTAAACTACTCATTTATTTAAATATGTTTTTTACATTAAATTTTAGAAAATATTGTATGCAAATAATGTTATTATGTTTAAAAAGATATGTATGCTTGAAAATAAGCATTCAAAATTGACATTTTTTGATCCATAATTCAGAAATAAAAAGAACCTGGAAGGGGTTAAATAAACATACCTTTAAAATAATGCAAGAAAAACGCAAAAAGTTAAATTTAATTATTGTTCTACGATTAAATATAATCAACACTCTGAATCATTAATTAATGATATATATGTGGGAATCGAACCGAAATCTTCTAAAAACGTTAGATTCTTCAGATAGCGGGGTGTCTAGGGGTTTTTACGATGTATGGGTTAACTTTGAAAAATAGAACAGACAACATAGTTTAAAGAAACTAAACAATTTATTACGAGTTATAGGAAAGTATTTACATGGGGAATATTTACAAAATGGAAATTAGAACATGCAGGAATTTAAAAATATAGGAACATTTATAGGCAGACATTAATATAGAAACATTAATATAGGAAGGATTGATAGTCAGTCCCTTCTGGGAGGACGTTAGAGATCAAATAAAACTCATTATGCGATGTTCTGGTGACTTACCGCCAGTTGTGGTGAAAGAGCGCGGACGCGCTTAAACGATGCTTCCTAGTCGATGGTTAGTGGGCCTCTGACGAAAACAATCGCGTCAGCGTTTTAATAAGAACGCTAGATGGCGTTGCTGTGTAATGCTGTTTTGACTAACAATGACGTCCTCTGCAACTCTGCAAAAGGATATGATCTAACCTTTTACAAAAAGAGAAAGTTCTATGGGTATCCTACATATATATATATATATATATATATATATATATATATATATATATATATATATATATATATATATTATATGGCTTGATCAATGATATATTTGTACATTTTTTCTTTCACTAATTTTTGATAATCTATATTTATATACGATATTATACCTCTTCGCTGGTTTTCCAATTTTAAAACTTTTGTTAGTTTTATTTGTTTTAAAAATGAGATTCTCTCGATGAATTCTGAAAAAAAAAACTCGAAGTTCAAACTTCTTTCCAATTAAGAAAAAAAATCGGATATAAAGCATGAAAAATAGCTTTATAACGAAAAGTAAAGCATACTAACTATCTTTATAGCTATTGTAACCAGTTTGCATAATGAATAACCAGACAATTGAAAATTAAACATTTACACACATACATATATATATAATACTGGCATATATATGTACATTTATTATTATAGCAGTAAAAAACATATTTTTTAAAAACTTTTTTGAGTCTTTTTATTCGCTAAATCGATTACACATTAGTATTCGTAGCATATGCGTAAATGAACTATTTTTAAAGTCGTGGGCGCAGAGCCCCAGATTTCTCTATCGTCGTTAACACACTTTCACTGAGAAATATGATTTCAAATAACAACACTAGAAGCAATGAATAAATACTCTCCTCTACCCAGAGGATATTTGCTTCTTGCATCTACTTGCACGTAGCTATGGATTAAAAAAAAGTAAAAAAGCGTATTTTTCAATGGTTTAACCATGAAGTAAACAGAATATAACTTCTTAAATTTCATTAAACTGAATTCATATTAAAATAATTATAACATTTTTCAGTATAAGAAATATAATTAGGATACAGAAAGGTAATTAGGATACAGAAAGATAATTAGAATACAGAGAATTTTCAAATGTCTTTTTTATTTAGCACATATTAATATTTCAGCAAAGTTTAATTAACATAGTTTTATTTTACCTATTAGGATATACAGTAAAGTTCTGTATTTTGAACCTGGATCTATTACAAAACACTAATATTTTGTCACTTTTTTAAAGTTTGTCATTTTTTTTTTTTGACAAAATTTGTATAATTTAAATGTACAATCTTTTTTTATGGTGTAATTGTTGTATGTGTTATATATTTCCCATTATAATCATTCTTCACATCACAGTCGTCACGTCCTACCACCAACATCGTTTGTTGGAGAAGTTGACTCTTCTCATAAAGCCAAAATCATCACTGAGTTTGAAAGCGATCGCAGTTCACCCCACTCACTCAATGGGATCTTGAGCTCACCCAACAAGGATTTAGCGATGGGGTGTCAAACTCCCGCCTGAAAAACAAGCATCAGTAGAGAAGCAATAGCAGAGCGAAGGGTATCTATCTATATACACGAGGTGCGACACAAAAAGACAAGACTGGTCCAATACACCCTTGTACGTACAGAATCAGTTCTCCGTGATATTAGGATTTTCAAAGTAGTTCCCTTCAGCATCCACACTCTTTCGCATTGGGTGCTGCCATTGATGGTAACAGTTCTGGAATAAGGGTTTCGGAAGGCCCTTCAGGAGTTTCTCCGTTTTTGTCTTAAGCTCTTCAACTAAGGTAAAATGGGCTCCCTTTAAGCAATATTTAACTGTAGGAAACAAAAAAAGTACCTTGGAGATAAATAAGGCGAATAAGGAGGATTTCCCATCACAGTAATATCTGTGCTGTCAGAAACAGCTTGACAGGTAGGGCAGTGGCGTAACGGAAAACATTTGGGCCTCCCTGAAGAGTCAGATTTTGGGCCCCTAAGTTGGATTTTACAAATGGTAGGTACTTGGCGGCAGTCAGGCTTTGGAGTCGTTGAATGCGTACAGCAGTATTTCTCAAAATGTGGGGCTCGCTCCCCAAAGGGCGCGTGATAACTCTACGGGGGGGGGAGCATATTAAAAAATCGAAAACAAAAGATTACTTTTAAAAAACATATTAATTTACTGAAAGTAAACAAATAAATACATTATGACATAATAAAAAAATAAAATTAACATTTGCACTGATATAATAAACTAATAAATGTATCAGTACTATACAATTTATTGTATAATTAATTTAACAATTCTAAGTTAAGGACATGTTTAATAATTACCAGTGAACCCATGGACTTGTCACATATAAAATTATATCCCAAAATTAATATTTATCATGATAATTTTTACGGATTATAATTAATCCCATACCCACCGATTAAAAGTTACGTGATTCGCCCCTCAATGCCACCTTTTTCCAGGTAGGAGCGTATGTGATGTTTTGGGGGGGGAGAAATAAATAAGGAAATCCTCTGATATAAGTAAATCCTCCGCAATCACCGTGAAGTCGTTTTATTGCATTCCAAAGCGTACGGACTAATTTTATGGATACCAGTACATAGAACATATCCTACTTCAGAATTTATACGTCCGGGGCAATTAACGCTTTGGCTGAGCGAGACGTCTATATGCGCCGGGGGCACTTAAGAAAAAATCATATTGCAGCTTTAGTGTCAAAGAACATTATTATATTCAATACATTGTACGAAGGGAGGGGGGGGGTGAAAATTATGGTTGGATATTGGATCGCAAATATTGAAAGTTTGAGAAGTACTGTGTTACAGTCAAACATGTTTCTGTGATTCATTTCTATGCGATTTTTTTATGCTATGTATAAATTATGGTATGTTTAAGTTATGTATGTATAAATTATAAATTATGCTATGTATAAATATGCTATGTATGAATGCGATTTTTTTTATGCTATATATGAATTTCAATGGTGTTGGAGTTATAACACATTTGAAGTGTTTTCTGTAAGTATGCATATATATACCTACTGTAAAAGGGTGTTCGCCTTTAGTTGCTATTTTCATTTGTTACCAACTGTTTTCTGATATACACATTCAATCGTTTTCGTTGGATGCCTTAGACCAGGGAATGGCGAAACAATGGCACTCGATACAATATTGTGGGCACCCCACCGATCAAAATGGCTTGCATTTTAGTTCAAAATAACAAAGTTCACAATGAAGTTTTTCGATCAAACGCGAGTGATTGGTCGCAGTGCAAGGGGAGCACACTCGTTTGTTATTGTTTTGCCTTAGTTACTTCGTGGGCTGCAATTGCTATTGATGCGAGGTTTGTCTACGCTTTCCATAGTAAATTTCGTTGACACTACTGTATTTTAAAGTTATATATACGATTTCTAACCATTATTTAAGATTGTTAATTTAGCGAAATAAATAAATAAATAAATAATTGCAGGATAGTTAGTGTAACAAAGAATTTCAAACTTGATGGGCCGAGGAATTCGACATAATTTCTACATGCAACAAAGTGGTATATATTTTAAGCTCTGAAACAGTTGCATGTAGAACATCATCTGTAAAACGGATTCCAGACACATTGAACTGCTAGAAGGAGTTGGTTCTGCTATTTTAACCACATTTTCTTATATCTATGGCTGCGAGTCATTATTCTTAGAGGTGAGTAACATTAAAGATTAGCTTAGAAACCGTTTAACAGATGACTCTAATTCAACATGCGTTCTGCTAAAAGTAACATCTTACAAACCTAATATGATATTTATCACGTAACCTGCAACAAATCGAGTCACACTAATATTACATTATATATATAATTTGAACTACATGTATAACTAAAACATTTATAACTATACAGTGCAAAGTTTACTTTTTCGTGTTAAATAAATAGTTTTGATTTGTTAATATTCAGTTTTATTACTTTCCCAATAAAAACAAGTCAAAATTATTTGACGGCACGTCCATACCTCATGAAACATTTCTATAGAAAAAAGGACACGTTGATCTATAAAGGTTCGCGACCCCTGCCCCAGACGCATATGCTTCGTGTTCAGAGTTTTCCCCACGATTTGCGCAATGTAGCCAAAAACAGGTCCACGTTATCGTCGGAAATCATCGCGTTAGCACGTAACATCAGCTAAAAAGGCTTTGACATTTTCTGCGAAAATGAACTTGTCGAAATGATTAAGGATAAAACCGTCAATGATAGTGACATTGTCAATAACTTGACAGATTATGGAGACAAACTAGAAGAATCGAATTCTATGACACAGAGGACAAAATATATGCAGGGACCCAGTTTTGCAACAAATTGGAAACGAGCTTTCGTAAAATAGCTTACAATTTCGAAAAGAGTTTGAAATTCTAAAAATATCTTCATTCGTGTAACCATGACGTTTACAAGCAACTGATCAAACGAGAGTCTTCACAAAAACTTATCCCTTACTTTAAGAAAACAAAAAATCATATGTTAAAAATACCGAAAGTGATTTTGAACCTGTTCATCCAAAAATGATGTACGTTTCGGACTACGACGAGTAACAATGAATTAATTGTATATGTGTCCTGTTAGAAATAGTATTAATGACATTCACTTTGGGTCAGTTTTAAAAATGTTCACTGCGAACAAAATTTCTTCCAAAATAGGAAAGATAGTAGCAAAGAAGAGATGTCAAGTATCAGGACGCAAACATTAAATTTTGGTTGTTCTTTTATATACGTTTTTTATAATGTATTATTTGAAATAGACCTAGATTTTTTTAAACATGATTTTTTGCGGCCTACCTTAGGTTAAAAGTTGCTTATTTGGCCCAAGTCAGCCTTTGAGTTTGACACCCTTGATAGGAACTTTTATGCTGGAACTTGTTGCCTTAAAACAAGTAATATAAAAAAAATTAAGTCAATTCCTATTTAGGTCAACAAAGAAAATTTTTTATTTTAGTTACTTTTATTAAATAGTTATAATTAATATAAGTATGTATATACATATGACAGAATCATAAAAAAAAAATCACAAAATAGAAAGCGATTTTCTTTGCAGTTTTTTATTTTCCTTTTTATATATAGTGTTGGGCTATTTTTTGTTTGTTTGTTACTATTTATTCATCAATAAAATTTAACTATTCTAATAAAATAGTATAATATAAAAAAGAAACCATATTCTTAGAAATTAGGCCATCCCAGTTAGGATTTGAGCCAACGCCCTTTAGATTAGAAGACCAACACGCTATCCATTGTGCTACGGAGACACAACGAACGATTTTTTTTTCTATTTATGCAGTTGGACAATTATTTTTGTTTATTACTATTTATTCATTTTTTAATTTAATTAATGAATTAATATTTGAAAAAACTGTATTAACATCCAAGTGTCATCCACTACAAGTTTAAAAAATGTATTTGAAGAATGGAGGAATAGAAAGTATTTTATTAATGACAGAAAATTTGAACAAGATATATGTATATGTATGTATATATATGCAAGTAAATATATATTTATATATATATAGGGAGAGAGAGAGTGAACCAATAGTAGAAATTGAAAAAAAAAACAGTTTGACCCATCTGCAATATTCAGTAAAAATATAAAATGAAATAAAATTCCGAATAAGATATGTAATAAATGTTTTGCTTAGGTTTTATACTATACACACACATACCAAAATTAAATTGTACTGTTTAAAACGGTTTAAGTTGCAATGTACCAGTATTAGAGTGCATCAAAATTATTGTTACAGAATACTTTCTTTTTTCAGTTTTGCTTTTAAAATTGTTTGAGGCACAGTTCCGGATTAGAATTATGAAAATCTGTTCTCGTTAAGGTCGTTTCACACGAGCCAACTTGTGCCGCAAGCACATAACAGAAGGAGCAGATAGTAAGGAGATTGTTTTGAATAAAAATCGCCTGAGTCCTTTCACATGTGGTCAACTGGCACTTCCAACAGTGCCATTTCCTCAAGCGCTCGCAAACTACGTAGAAGATTTAACTAAAAGGATATAGTGGAAGCTACGATTTTCACATGGAGCTATTTGTCTATTGAAAAGAGGGAAAGCTTTTTATTGCTTTTTCGAAATCAATTATTATACCGATTAGTCCTAGACACACACACACTTCAGCGCTCTCTCTTCAATCAACTTTGGATTCTCGTGTGAAAGGAATTCTCTTCTCTCTTCACAATAGAGGAGTGATGACTGAAAATGAGTTGAATGGCACGAATTTGCCTCGCATAAAACTGGCTGCTTTAGTCATGGAACAATTTATGATTTGCTAGCTGGTTTTGTTCGTTGGACATATACAACTATTTCACAATTGTCTTACGCAGAGATATGATATCTTAAAATTTTCATAACAAATCTTGTTCACTTACTTAATGAAATTCTTTAAAACATATTCTAAAAATCTAAAGAATAAAATAATTTTACACGTTTCATACATTCTTTTTTTGATGAAATTTCGCTTTACTAAAATCAAACAAGTGATTCATTCAAAAGTTACGAAGAATGAACGAATTAGAAAATAAAGTAGGTTATTTTAATATATATATATATATATATACAATCTAACCACACTGTTTATATTAATAGTCGCTTTTATTCTTCATTATTGACCGATTCATTCATCCTCACAAACGGATGAGTCAGCTTGCTTTTGCCGCTACCGCTAGCACAATTTATTTTCGAAAAAAGAAGAAACCTCTGCAATTTCCCACTATTTTAACACAAAAGTAATTACTATACTTAAGTCTAATTATAGGTAATTCTGAAGTGAGTCTGTGCCCCAAAACTCTTCTGTATAATTTCGTGGACTGGTGCATTCACGTGCATGAACTGTGCGATATGTATTATTTGCAGTTTTAATTAAACTGCATTTATTGCTAGGTTTTGCTTTTCATGGTAATACTCAATTCTACATTTTTGTGCACTTACAGTTATTATAATTCCTTTTTAGGACATTTAAAAATAGATTGAAACAGAAGTGAAAGGAAGAAACATTTATATGAGGTTCAGGTCGATTGAACTTGGAAAAGATAGACATTGTTAGAGTGATAAAGGCAGCATAATTATATGTATAACTCAAGTGTTTGATGTTTCTAACACATGCTGAGAATGGTATGATATATTTGTTAAACAGCACTTTAAGTATTCAATCATTTAACCAGCACTTCAATGCAATTTGATAGACAACAGAAATAATTTGCACACGTATGATCCATTCATAAAAGAAGAATCCCTTTTTAATCTCAAGAACTCGATAGATTATTATATGACGTATTTAATGGCTTTTTTGGTTAATATAACCAAATATGTTAAACCTATATTTTATTAGTACAAAGAGTTGGAAAACTGTTAAATCTATTTTCCTAAAATTTCAGGATAACAAAGACTATATATCTTCAATGAAATCTAAAGCGATGTTAATTCTTTCACAATACTTCTAAATAAATTAAATTGTAGAAAATTACATTTGTAAAAATAATACAAAATATATATATTTTATTTATTTGTTTGGCCCAGTGACCGAGTGGTAGCATATCGCACTCCCACGCCACAGGTCTGTGGCTCAAACTCTTAATTTTGCTTATTTTTTTCCTTGTAGATAAATCCCCCCCCCCCCCAGAATTTCATATCTGCATTTTTTTTAAAGTTTTTTTGACACATATGTTTTTTACCTCAGTTTGCATGTGAATTCAATTTTAACCTCTATTTTAAGTAATTTCTTGTACTCCCTTTTTTGTATGTTCTGAACTAGGAAAACTTGTCACAAAAACTTCAATAATTTGGTGATATTTTAGTTACGACACAGTTGTAAACGGAAAGCTACGCCATATCTTTTATTTTCAGTTATTTATTTTACAAAATAATTAACGAAAAATACAGTTAATTGCCTAGTTTCACGAATAAATTGAAAATAAGAAGTGTCAGCCCCTTATATGGTAAATAATTAATTTTTTATGTATTTTGAAATATATAATTTAGAAGAGGATTTATTCATATTTTAATGCATTATATAAATTATTGCATACGTAATTAATATTTTAATACATTATACTCTTTTATAGAATAAACTAGATGAACACGGCAGACGGTGTCCGGCCAATCTGCATTATAACTGTTCGAAAATGAATAATTTGAGTTTTAGTAGTATTTTCAAGAATTTTACTTTACATAACTAAAAATAATTCACAATAACACATCTAGCGCAGCACATCAAGTGGATAAACAACATTTTTGGTTTTATGTTTTAGTGTATAGATGTACAAAATTTTTGGAGTTCCTAATCTGGAACAAACAACATATAGTTGACCATGC
>BMAO01016046.1:0-26168 GCA_019973975.1 Trichonephila clavata | reverse complement strand
ATTAATTTGGAAAAAGATAAATTCGATTTAAAAACTAACTGAAGTGGAATTTTTTCTTCAATACTCGAAATATTTTGAAATTATTTCTTTTATCACCATCGTATCCATTTCCGTTTTCCACTGCTTAGTTCAAACTATATCGAATACAACTTATTATTCCATTCAAAAAGAATAGTACTTTTATATTTTTCTTAATAACTCATTAAAGCAGAGGACGCTTCTTATACGATTTATCCACCTGAGACACGTCTCCGAGTAAATAAGAAATGAAAGACAAGCTAGTGTTGTTGTGTTAACTTCTCAGAATTTGAACTGGAATTGAAAAAAGTTCTACTACCTCCGAAGCATAAAAATGTGCAGTAGGAGATACGTTTGTAATTATTACTCCTTTTTTGAGATGGGATGCGGGATTTTTAATTTTCATCTGTTCTAGCTATATTAAGACAAATTGTTAATTACAAGTACTTTATTACATTTTACGTTACATACTATATAGGATTATCATCTATCGAAGAAAACTAAAGGGCTTTGTGGGGGGTGAGGGGTCTGGCCCCCTAGGACACCCCTTGTGTGCGCCACCGCTGCACGCAAATATAATGACTGGAATATCTTTGCATTAATATGTGTTAGAGAAGTTAACTTAGGGTGGGCCTTCTCTGTATTTAGTATGTGAATTGATTTATGACTAAATACATATTTATACTTTCCATATATTTATATGAAAAGCATTTCAAAAACTCTATGCGTTCATTTTAACTCATAACGTCCATTAAAATTTTTTATGTAGGTTCAAAACTTTTTATGTTCGAGGTTTTTGAATATATGAAAATTCTATTTATTTACTGTCTTTATAATTTAAATGTTCTCCTCGTTTCAAAAACTTTTTTACAAAGTTGTTGCTTGCAAAAAATAAAAATTAAAAAAAAAAACATTGTATATATACATTTTCTAATTTTTTTTAAAGTGTACTTTTTTCCCCCGAGTAATAATTTCTGGCGAAACGGTCGGAACCGCACTTCGAACTTCCACACAAACCTATGAGTGCGGGATCCGACTAAAAGGGTACAGTAAACTGGACTGTTGGTTTGGTGTGTTTGTTTGAGAAGGGGATGTTAGCTGAGGTGTCATTCTCGTCATTTTACAAAGGTTCAAAATAGGAGGCCCGATTTCAAAATAGGAGGGAAGATTTTGATATTGAATACTAATCGTTCATTTTCTTATGCAAAATATCTAAGTTAAATGAGAACAAATGAAAAAAAATCATCAGTCCTTTTGTATAAATACTATACGAGCATTAAGAAAACTAATTTTAAAACTCTATTCTTTCCAAAAATTTTCACTTTTCCGCGTTTAACTGTAAAAAACTGAATAAGTTCATACAAAAAAGCATTAACGCATTGCTCTTCGTTTAATACATACAAGGTATTTATAATATGATTTTAGTTATGATGAGTAGTAACAAGTATAAAAAATTAAATAAACAGAAAAAAAGTAACTTAATTAAAAATAATTATCTACTGAAAAAACGAAAACGAGACTTTTTTTCCGCGAAAATACAAATAAAATATCATTTTTCCCACACACGTACTCACGCGCTCTTGTGAAGTGAATTTTTAAAATTAGAGTAATTTTTCAATAGAGAAAAATAGTTGCGTCAAGGATGCCTGAGCTTTAAACTAACTACCACGGCATGCCAACGTGAGGACTTTGAGCTCGGATAGATTTAATGTACCTCAGCTCTAATGCACGACGTATTTTTTTCATTTTAATCTACATTCCAATCCACGATGCAGCTGAAACAACGTCACATATTGTTGAAAACAAATTTTGTAATTTGCACATAATCACATCATATGTTAAATATTTTTTCTCAAATGGGCTGTGCTTTCATTGGTATCTTACCATTGCAGACCGAGAACGTTCCCCGGGAGACGGTATCACTTTTTAGTGTTACACCATACAGGTGCATACCAATTGCTGCAATGTAATTTTGACGACCAGTTTCCTACCGAAAGGGAGGCACTAATGGAAAATGTTAGGCCCCCCTCTTGCCTTTAATATTTTATAAATTGGTTGAATACTTACTTGGCATAAGTCAGACTTTGAGCCCCATAGAGTTGTCGTGTATTATAACCTCCCCTAACATTATCCTCATATCGTCTAGTATTACTCATACTTAAATGTGTAAGCGAGTTAACGAATTCACAAAATACATTTACAAATAACAATATTTATTAATTTTTCTTAATCAAGGAAAAGGTCATATACACTATTCAAATATAAGAACAATAAAATACAGTGGCGAATGAGAAGGGGTCACTAATTGCGGAACTACGAAATCTAACCTGAATCCACGAAGGATAAGCGCGTACAATTACAACTACACACGTATACGTAATTACAATTCTTGAATCACTAACCTGATTTCTTAAACTACGGCAGGTTCGTCTTGTAGGTTATTTGGATCTTGATTGGATCACGGCTAGAGTTCCTTCTTTAATGTGCGACTTCTATCTTCAGCTTTTCTCGTAGCTTTTCTATAGACTGATTTTATCAACAACTATGAGTTGGATTCCCGACGGTTCGATTCACTTTACTTTACAAAACCTACTTCTTCACTTGACAACTATTACTCATTTCATTTCATCCTCTCTCGCTAAACCCGAACTTATATAAAATATCTCATTTGCATAAATCACGCTTTGGCTCCCGGTGGAGATTGGTTGAAATAAATAAAATTTAAAAGGAATATGTAGAGGATTAGTAAAGAACCGTACAGATCCGTCACAGAGTTCCTGGGTCCCCCGCAATGCGGGTGTTGCGGCGATTTACGTTACTGGAGTATTCACAAAATCGTGACAAATTGTAAGTCACAAATTATACTCCTGATGTTGCGATATGAAAGTAGAGCGGTGCATGCACCAGGTTAGCAATAAAATTTTTATTTAACTATAAAAAAGGGAAACGATTATATTTCCTGTTGTTTATTTGTTATTTTAAAAAAAATATGTTTTATAATACATAATATATATAGAAATGTTTTTTTTTTTTACTTTTATTGAAGGAACAGTTACATTTTACGCTCTTTATTTCCTTGTTAAAAATTTTTAAATGAGGCAAAATTAATATAAAATAAAAATGTACATCTATATTATTGACCTCTGTTCTCTGACTCTAAATGCATTATCCATTTTCTTCCCATTTAAAATGCCTGCCGTGCTTTCAGAAATATGAATCATTAAAAACTTGTTGCTTTCAGAAAAGAACATATACAGTAACTGCCCATCGAATTAAAAGTCGTAATACTTTTCTCTTTTCGTAAATTGGTTTTCGAACTAATCCGGCGTCGAGGACGTCACCTTCTATCCCAATTTTCACACCACGCCCCTTGAAGTCATGTGCATCTTTTTTGCAAGGATCAGAACGCCCTTCAACTACGCTTCGCTTTTCATTGCAAAATGATTTAATATTTCTATAAAATGAAAATGCACACAGAGCAAACGGCTTGAATTGTTTTGGACATTCTGCTTTTAATGCCGATTGAATAGTATCACTGATTATCTGTTTCATCGTAACTTTATTTTTCAGCTGTGTGTGTGTTAGTCATGAAATAAGGATAAATGTTTATAAAAAGCAGATTTAAGAAATTTTCTGCTATACTTTTGTTGTTTTTCAAAAGTATAAGAAACATCTCTTTGTGCATATCATTAAATAATTTGAAAATATATTTCTTACATTTGTAGGAAGTGGGTTCGCAGCGCTAAATACTTTATTCAAACAGTGCTGTGAAGTTAAATTGCCAATTTTGTATCAATTTCTTTGTTGGCATTCGAACTAAATGAATACAATAATTTGTAAAAAAATTATAGAATAGTGAATAATTCTTGAATAGAAACAAAAATTTTAAGATATAAATTCTATATTTAAGTTTAGTGAGTCAGATTAAAAATACTTGGAATTAAAAAAAATTAATGCACTATGTTTTTATAACGGAATAAAAAATATAAAATTCCTCCTTTTCGTTTTTTTTTTTCCTTCAGCTTTTTTAAAAAAATTTTGCATTGTCATCCACTTCTGAGTTATGGTTCAAATTTCAAGTCTTTAGCTCCGAGATGGGCATTAAGTCGATCGCGATCGACCAGTGGACCGCCAAGACATTTTGGGGTGACCGCCTTCACTAAGACCTGATAATCACTCCATCATTCGAAAGTTCAGAAATATCGTATTTATTCTCGAATCAAAGCCGCCATCGATTATAAGCTGCGCCCCAAATTCTCAACAAAATTTTGTGAAAATTGAAAAATACTCTAAAATGGTTTATCGATATCCAATTTTACGAAATAAAATAAATTTCAAAGGAAAACTAATAAAAAGGAATAATTAAACATTTTATCAGTATTACAAACTCTTAAATACACGTATGAAGCTGTGTAATTGCTCCAAATACTCCATCCAGCCAATTTTTTTTTCTCTTCGTTTCTATGCCACGCCCGATTTTCAGTAGCATTAACATTGGAAAAAAGTGCGGCTTAGATTCGAGTAAATACGGTATTTTAAAAGATATAGAGGAGAAAAAAACGAATCATAAGAGAAAATTTCGTTGAATAGAAAATGCACTTCGCTATTTAGAGGTAATTTTACGAAGAAAATCGAAAAATGTTCTTGATTCCAGGAAAAAGTTCGCTAAGTAGAAAAATTCGAAAAATAGAGGTTCGTAAAATGGAGATCCGACTATATTGTATACTTTCTTTTAGCTCACTACACCTACGCCTTTGGGTGGACCGCAGCACCTTGAAAAAATTAGAAGTAGCCCGTACCCTGGAAAAGTCTGCCACCCCTGCTTTAGCTCATCCAGAAGTTAGTTTAAAATCAATTACAAAATTCCATCCAGACATACATTACAAGAATGTGAGTTAATAAAAACATGGTAAAAAATATTGAAGAGAAAGTGATTTCTTTTTCCACATAATTCCAGAGAATGTGATTTGTATTTTTTTTTTTTTTACTTCGTGATTCAACTTTCTGCTGAGCGGAGCAGTTAGTTTTGGCACGGAGCCTGCCGTAAATCAAGAGAGCAGACAAAACAAATCTTTCCTTCTGGATGCTGGAAGTGAACGATTAGGAATAAATCAGCTTTAAAAAACGGGCGGTTTTTTTATATTATTATTATTACCATGTTCAACAAATTGGCTATTGTAATCAGAAACGTGTATTATACTTCAAAGACACAAATACTATGTTGAAAGGTCTGAAATTTCTAAAATACAGTGATCTGTATGCGGATTAAGTATTAAACTGGATAATATTCCAGAATGTTAAATTTTAGAAAAAAATTAATTATAGTTGTAAGAAAAATTGGTTTTCTGAATGATTTTCAAAGTGCATGGTAGGATAGTTATTTTAAAAGCTGCAGAGTCATACAATTGAAAATTCTTTTCTAATCGATTTTACAGAAAATCGAGATGGAAAGGGGGGGGGAGAATTAAATCCATTTAAAATAATTTCCACTAGCTTATTTATTGACGCGAAAATCTTATTTGAGAATTTGTGGTTTATTAATTTGATAAATTCTTTTTTTTTCTGTGCGTGTGTGCGCAGCACAAAACGAGATATGTACTTAATATATAAATAAAAATGCAAATATTTATTGAGACAAAATATCTTCAAAACTTATAAACCTTTTTGGCAGTTGATAAGAAATAAATATAAAGTAAATACGACAGCATTTCCTGTCGCAAGTGTTCCGTTCATTCATCTTTTTCTTCCGAGTTATCCAAATCTAAATTTTCATCTCCACGTAAACGTCTTATGAAAGTCGGGTTTATTGGAGATGTATACGTGAATAAATTCATGTTGCTTTTGAAATTATTCTGCCATAGACTTCGCTAAGGATTGATCGCTAAGAATGCTTGCTGTCCTACCTTTTTATATTTTTCATGCCAATTACATAAAAAGGATCATTTGTCATAATTATATTTGATAACTTGGGTTTGTCCTTTCTATTTATATTCATCGCTCACCAAGTCCACTTTTTAATTTTTTTCTGTTGGTAATGGCATCTTCCTATGATATTGTGTAAAGGAGATACTGGTGATTCTTTTTGACGACGCTGAAAGGGTTTTTCTTTTATCCTTTGCTTTCTTTGAGTTAAAACACTTACTTGAAAGGATTTTACTTTCTTTTAAATTATGTGATACACTCGCTTAAAATTATAAATACACTGGTTTTTAGTTTCCTTTTTGTTCTCAGTTTGGCGTGAGCTTCTACAACAGCAAAGTCAACGGTATTAGGCAGGTAAATGCGTGTGTCCATTACATAAAAATTTAAATTCAGCTGATTCGAATTCTATGCTTTCACTTTCAAACAAATTAATTAAGCTGCATACATCTTTTATGCTTGAATTCTGACCTATTTTCGAATCTGAATATATTATAATTTCTAGAAGCTGATTTGAAAATAATTTCATTTGCTTACAGTTAAACATATTGACACTCTTTTTGGAAACCCGCAGTCCTTTGGAACTTGATCTTTGAGCAATTCTAAGTAGAAATAACAGTTTTCATGAATTTCCTGTTAATTAGTGTTACAAATTTTAAAAGAAAGAAAATTTAGTTTTTATGTCAAAGTTTGTAAAAAAAAAAAAAACTTATAAAGATTCGACTCTTTCACAATGGCTTCTGAAATAATTATACAGGGTTTTCAGAAGCTATAAACAAAGAGAAGGGGTTGCATGTCCTGAAACAGGGGTGTGAATTATGTCGATCGCGATCGATCGGTGGACTACCGATACATTTTAGGGTGACAGCCTTTACTAATACCTAAGATATGCATACCAAAAAAACGTATTTGTGGAACATCGATGCCAACTAATCTGGAGACTGGGTGGACCGCAACACCTTGAAAAAGTTAGAAGTAGCCCGAACCCAGAGAAAGTCTACCCACCCCTGTCCTAAAAAAAGGAATCAACGAGAATATTACTTAATTATATTAATTACAGATAATAGAAAAGTGGTTCAAGGTTATTTTTTGGATAAATTATTACGTTATATAAATTCGAAACTATACATGCAACTTTTAGCTTTCACTTGACATCAAAAAATGAACTGAACCACACTGACTTCCGTACGACCCTGCTATCTATTTAATATTATCTGCTTTCTTTCATACTCCTTCTCTTAAAACTGTTCCTTGTATTCGAAACGCTTAAAATTTCGACATAATTTTTTTTAATACCGCTTGGATATTTTGCATATCTTTCTCCAAAGTTGCACGTGAAAGTTGCAGGCATAGATGTCCTGAAACAATTATTTCGAGAAATATACAATAGTTTAATTCATAAAAAAGGAACAAATTCAGAAGCCATATATTTTTCCGATTACTGATGACTGATTCTTTCTAAAAGGAAACTAGGTATAAATAATAATAATTCTATTCTTTTAGGTGAACATGTTTTCAAATATATATATATATATATATATATATACACATATAAATTATTGATTTCTAAGTCTTAGATTTAAGTGTTCGATTTATATTAAAAAACATTCTTATAACTCTCACCTCTTGATTTAAAAAGGACTGGACTTAAATTTCTAAAATTAAAGTAGAATTATCCTTTACGCTCTTGTAACCACATCTCTCAAAGTGGATCTCCACAAAACCCATTTTTTTTTAGGATCTCTAGTCAACAAAATAAATATGCTTACCAAATTTGAATTCTAAATCTAATAATTCAAGAAAGAAAATTTCTTATCAGTATCATCTTTCCCGCGTAAACTTTTTTGAGAGTCAGTTCCGTAAGATTATAGATCGTAATGGATTTCAATTCAATAAAAGAAAGAGACATACTAAATTTCTCTACTGTAGGAAAAGTAGATTGAAGACGATAATTTATTTTTATTCGTACGCCCCAATAATTCTCCTCTCCTCCCAAAGGAGTCTTTCCCCGTAAAATCCGTTCTTAGCGGATCTCTATTCATCAAACGAAACATGCCAAGCGAATTTCACGTCTGTAGGCCTAATAGATTAAAAACAAGAAGTTTTATTTGTAGCTTCCCTTAACGCCCCTCGAAGGGTCGATTTTCGCAGTACCCCTTTAACAGCGAATCTCTACTCCATGAAGAGAACTTGCCTGTCAAATTTCAAGTGTTGTAGATTTGAAAGTTTAAAAACGGTAATATTTATCTGTAACGATACTTAAACCCTCGTCTCGCCCCGCAGGGGTCGATTTTAGCAAAAAATTTTTTGTAGAGAATTTCTTCCCCTTGAAAGAAACGTGCCTAGCAAATTCCAAGTTTGTGGGTTTTGTGATTCAAAAACTAGAGTATTTATCTTTTACCCCTCTAAACCCCTCGCAATTCTCCTTAAGAGTCAATTTTCGCAAAACCGTTTTTGTACCGCATCTCTACTCCATGAAAAGAACATACCTGCTAAATTTCAAGTCTGTAGATCTGATAGTTCAAAATCGGCAATTTTTATTTATAACCCTCGCTACTCCCCCTTCTTAGGTATAAATTTACGAAATAACTTCTCTTCATGAAATGAATGTATCTTCCTAATTTGATGTCTGTGGATCTAATAGTTCAAGAACTGGAATATTTTTCTATAACGCCCCTTGGGAGTCGATCCGTTCTCGGATCCTTACTCCTGGAAGAAATATTCCTACTAAATTTCAAGTCTAATTGTTTTGGAAATTTCTTGTAGTGTAGTGAATCTCTTTTCTCCTTTACATATATCTACACACGCATTTGGAAAAATCCAACTGTTTGGAAAAATTCGGAATGTATAGAAATTAGCACTTTAGCAGATGTCAGTTTTTTTCGAGGCAGGGAATAAATCCGTCTGAAAAAAACCCAACTGAACCCTGAAAAGAGCACTGAATCCAATTCTTTTTTTTCCTCAGGCTCTCTGTCACGGAAAGAATCATTTACAGAGCATGCGCGTGTCACAAAAAGTATCAAATAAATCGCATATAAAATAGAATTTTCAATCGTGTGAAAAATATTTTTCGAAGGATAATGGAAGAAAATATTCTATACACTTAAAGACATGAGTGGTCGACGAACTTATGAAACCTCTGAGCTACCGTACCGTGCTTTTTTTAATCCTTCTGTGAGCTACCCACCAAAATAACTACCAAACAGTATAAAAAAGTTTTACATTTATTTATGATCTGTGATCTTACATTTCCAGTATATATCGAATCCATTCTATAATTAAACTGTATATAACAACTGAATTTGAATTGTGCAAAGGAAAGAGAAATTTAGTTCGTAATATATAAATATCATAAATAACAAATGCAATAACACATTTTTTTACAGGCGTCAGCTCAGAGAGATTCAAGGTCAGCCGACGGGAGCGTTGACGTGATCCACTGAAAATGTCTCCGCAAGTAGATCGCGATCGACTGTTTGGTCATCTCTGATGTATATAGTATATACACATTAATATATACGCATATTTTGACACAAATATATGAAAATAAATTTCACATATGATATATATATATGTGTGTGTGTGTACATAAGTTACAGTATGAAATCTCAACCCATTTTGTATATATAAACGTAATAAAAATAGTATTTATTGTTATTAATGACAGCTTCAAAAAATGGATAAGCACATAAAAAATTTGACTACTACATAAATCCAAATGGGCGATTTATTTAAACCAAGTTACATATCTAATGATGTTAAGGGCTGTAGTTCTAGAAATATACTATTTTTTTAAATCCTGGGATAATACCTCGAATATAAATGACTTCAAAACATAATAGCATTGTATACGCACATTTCACCTAAAAATTAAAAAAAATGTATAGTCCGAAAGTATAGGTGCGGGGTCCATACGTCGGATTTTACGGAATGCTTATACAGGCATGCATACGCGTATAAATACAGTCGGACCCCGAGTTAACGAGCTCCTATTTAACGAATTTCGCAATTGAATGAATTTTTTCTCTACCTCTGATTAAAAAGAAGGTAAAAACACCCCAATTTAACGAATAATAAACCCCGAATGAACGAATTATTCCAACAGCTGGGAATTTTTTTAAGTATTATTGGAAAAAATTGGACTTTTTTTTCCAAGTGATACGTCTTTTTTGTCCGGAACAAAATAATACTTTTCGTGTAAGCAATAAATTTCGACGGGAAAAGGTGCTATTCACTGGCGTAGCTAGACTTGAGGGGTCCATGTATCAAAACTTCTTGGGGGCTCTTTTCGGAGGCCCTTTAACATTTTACGAGTTATTGCTCAAACATGTTGTGGCCCCTGAGGCTTAGGGCCCCGTATCATTGATACGGTGGTACCTAAGCCCCTGGATCAGTTGTCGTCCGCGACCATGGTTCAAAATGACGTGGACCGTCGCCAAAAGCCCTCGTGTTGCTAATTCAGTGCGACGTTAATATTCTCTCTCACTCTACGCCCCTGGTGCTTATTAGAATGATTAGACATTGCAGGTGCAAACGAGTCGTGAGTGTAATCTATCGTGTGCGTTTTGAACAGGATAGGAAATTCCTTTCTTATATCCACAATGCAGGGAATATGTTGAGATTTTAACGATTCCATTACATTTGATGACGGACTGCCTATCAATGCAATTGAAGTTGAAGAATTTGTCGTAGTCCATGAATAGCGATTCTGATGTAGAAATCGATAATGAAACTATTATCAAACCTGTTGCAATTTTTAATGCTTCTTTACTTTGTTCGGAAACTGTGAAAACATACCTCATGAAGCAGGATATAAATAACGCAGTATTTTCTTCTCTGCATAAAGTCGGGGAAAAAACTCTTTCAAGTCAGGAATCGGAGATTATCAAACATTTAGGAGTCACTTTTTGAAAATTTCTAAATTAATGATGCGTAACTAACAGTATTAAAAGTAACTCACTGAAGCGTAATTAACTGTAACACTAACAGTATTTTAAGTTGTTGATTAAAAAATGTGTAACATATATTTCCAACTATTGATAATTTGTAGTTGCTTATTACATAATTGTTTTAGAATTTCCAAAAGATAAGAGCAAAAAATATAATAAATTGTATTTTGCTTAGACCCCCGATTTACACTCATGTCCATAAATTAAGGATAATTCAGAATCCCACAGAAATTGAACTCTAAAATAAAAATTTCACCTGTAGAATTATCACAGACATCTTGAAGAAGAATATGCAAATTACAGGAAACCACCAGATGGCGCGGATAGTGCGTCACAATGACGAGAGTGTAAGAGAGGGGTATATAAGGAATGGTGGCAAAGAAGTAAAATTGTTCACAAGCGCTTTAAAAGCCTTTCAGTGCATTAAGCGCATAGTTATGGCACAAAGGAAGCATTTGGATGATTTTTTACTTGGTAGAATTATTGGACGACTGGAATGTGGACGTAGGTAGCTGAAAGTATCCGAGGAACTTGGAATCGCCCAGAGTGTTATCTCCAGGCTTTGGCAATGATTCCAAGATGATGGTAATGTGAGTAGATGTTACAGCACAGGTCGCCCCCGAGTTACAACACCCAATGAGGACCAGTATTTGGCAGTTACTGCCAAAAGAAACAGACGGAGCACAGCATCAGACCTATCTCGTCAGCTCTCTTCAGCTACCGGTACGACAGTTTCAAGGCAGACCGTGTACAGACGCTTAGGGGACATTGGTCTATATGCTCGTAAGCCTGTCAGATGGGTTCCCCTTACCGCAACTCACTGTCGCCTACGATTAACCTGGAGTAGAGAGCATGCATTGTGGACACCGCAACAGTAGTCTTGTGTGATGTTTTCCGACGAGTCCAGGTTTAGTTTGCAGTCTGATTTTCGCCGAACTTTCATATGGAGAGCACCAGGTACCCGTTACCACCAAGAGAACACCATTAAACGACACCGTTACGGTGGTGCAGGATGGCTTGTTTGGAGAGGAATTATTCTTGGTTCCAGAACTGACCTGCATGTTCAGAGTGTAAAGATGACAGGCCACATATATCGGGATGTCATTCTGGAACAACATGTACGTTTGTTTCGGGGCGCCATGGGTGCTGAATTTCTGTTTATGGATGACAATGCCCGTCCTCACCGTGCAAACATTGTAGACGAATGCCTTCAATCGGAGGATATCACCCGTATGGATTGGCTAGCATACTCACCGGACTTGAATCCAATAGAGCCTGTGTGGGATTTGCTTGGCCGACGAATTGCAGCCCGTCAACCCCCTCCCACCTGTCTACCGGAACTTCGGAGGGCATTGCTTGATGAGTGGTGTAATATTCCCCAAGATGAGATTGATAATTTGATACTCAGCATGCGTAGGCGTTGTAAGGCCTGTATTGCATCGTCCGGGAGACATACTCCGTATTAACCATCATACTAACCATGTTATACTGTTTTTTGTAAAAGGTTCTTTTTTGAAATTTGCTCCAGGGAGTAAAAATCACAATTTTTATTAATTATGTCAAACATATAGCATCTTTTTTGCTCTTTACCTTTTGTTTAATAAATAGACTTTACAAATAAGTCAAATTTGTTTTGCTTCTGTCTCTTTCTTTGCCTGAACTTCATTATCCTTAATTTATGGACAAGAGTGTAATTGATAAATATGGGCAGCGCTGGCTTAACTTGTAAAATACACAGTTTTCCTATAAAAAAAATCTTAAATTAAATAATTCAGTGGGAAAAGTGAATTGAAAATAATATTTTACTGAATTTGTGACAGAAAGATATGTTGAATATTTTTATCCAGTATTTTGAATATTTAATTGATTATTTCCCTTTGTAGGTTAGTATCAAGGTTTTTTTTTTAAAGTAAATGATCTATATATTATGAATTAACTGGCTGGGTGGCGTAGTTGGTTTGTCGCTGGCCTTCTACACTCAAGGTTGCGGGTTCGACCCCGGCCCAAGTCGGTGGATTTTCTTGATGTAGAAAATCGACAGCGACCATGTCGTATGATTATACGCCATTTGAAAGATCCTTAGAGTGTCTGTTTGGCTTGGATGCTCTCGGCAAAATTAAATCCTAGTACAAAGTTTTCATCATCTAGAGCTCAGGTGCCTCCCTCTTTGGAGGAAACTGGGCGTCAAAATTGCTTGCTGTAATTGGTAACGCCTATATGGTGCTGCGCTAAAAAGTGGTACTAGCTCCTGGTTAATATACTAGGTCTGCAAATTTTAAAATACCAATGCGCAGCCCCATTGAAAAAAAATATTATGAATTTATATGTGTTTTGGATAAGATTTTCAAAACTATATATATACATCACCTTACTAGTTAGTTCTTTGGTAATAAATATTTTTAATTTTAAAAAAAGTATTCTAACTTTTATTATTTTTTTTGCACACACATGTTAACTCGTGTTTGAAAATATTAAGCTTGTTTTTAATTACGAATGTATCCCTCAATTGCTAAAAACATAACATATATTTTTATTTATTACGATTAATTAATAATTTAATACAAAAACCTTCGTTTGAGTTATTACTTTATTCAGTTTTTCAACAACACGTAAGAAAAAAAAATTACATATACGTGTGTTCTTTTAATTTTCTTTTTCGAAATATTTTTAAATTTTTGCTTGAAAACGAACTGCACGATTCAACACAAGAGTAAATTAAATGAAAAAATCAGTTACCCATTATCCGATCTAAAGCGTAACAATAATTCAGATTCCTAAAATTGCGAGAATGCAAAAAACTCTCCGAGGTGGAAAGAACACATACATTTCAAATGTAATATTTCGGCTTATATAACTAGGATTCTCAAAATTAAAGGCGCCGACCCTTTCAAAATCGGAAAAATACTATATAGTACTTTATCAAGACGCAATTAAAGTGTGTGTTACTTGGGATGCTTTTTTTTTCTTGTAATTCAAAATAAGGACTTTTACAAAAATCAGTTGAAATATCAGTTTAAAAGTCTTAATTTTTAAAAAAAATATTTTTTGATTCTTGCATTATTTATTCTTACTGGCCTTACTTTATTCGATATAATTTATTTACAGAATTTTTGTCTTAAGGCTTGGTTTCAAGTTGCATCTCAGATAAGGAATGGATATATATTTTTCGTGCATTATATTAATAAATACGCATTTTCCACCTCAAAGGGAAATGTTTTATACTGCCTAATAAATTGTTTCAGCTTAGATTGTGTTTTAATCAATAAAATCAAAGCAAAATACGCCTTTTAGGAATACAGTTTCGGAAAGTAACGTTTGTAATAATGAATTTATTTTGTTACGCTCTATTGAGAAAAATGTATATGTGGAGAAAAGAGCAAAAGTATGTTAAATTAAAATGAAGACCCCCTCATACAGAATTACAGAGCGACGGATGCGCAGGAGAGTCATGTAAATGCATTTTTAGTGCAACGAAATGAAATCTGGCAGTGATGAAGTTTTTGAGTGTTAAAGCTGACTAATCAATTTTGCAACCTAGAATTCGTTAAAGAAGAATTAATAAACAAGCGATGTGGCTCAAATAATAAAATGACACAATTTAATATTCAGTATTTATTATTATTATTTTTTTTTGCACTCGCTATGCATGATTTAGGAATCGCAATGGTATGGCTTTAAAATGATAGGATCAAGTTGTTTAGTTTTTCACATTCGTATAGAGAAGATTCTTTTTCTTTTTAACGTCTGCTTTTGACAGTAATTCGAACGACATTCGTGCTCACGTTTTGAATTCTCAGAAATAAAAATCGCTAATTAAAACAATAAATTTAGAAATATTACAATGGATAATAATTACGTAATTATATTTCAAAATATATTTACTGAAGTTGCTAATTATGACGTAGAATTTTTTTTTACTCTTTCTCTCCTTTTTTGGCCTTGAAAATTTTAACAGAGTATTTATCTTTTGTACAAGTATTGCAAAGTACAACCCATTCCGACAGAAACGCGCAAAATGATATCTTAATGCCTTGGACTATGACATACTGTATCATAGTCCAAGATGTTTTCTGCCAAAATTTCCAAAAAGAATAGAGAGAGAATGGGCATAAGTATAGAGTTTTCGAAAACGAAATATTAAATTCAGAACGAGCTGATTGTCAAAATTTAGTGAAAATAAAAGAAACAAAACAATTTTTATATTTCATAGTTATTCTGCATTTTTATAAATATATTGAGAAAGAAATATATTATTTTTTTATTCATCGGCAATGTTGTGTGCTTAGTTCATGTAAGAAATATCAATATTTACATTTAAAATACTAATTATATTTACTGTGATTTTTGAAACATTGTCTTAACATGTTGCAGTTGTGTTTTCCTTACGAATGTGCTATTAGTGACGGTCAATAATAATGGCTCGGTTCATTTATCTTATTCATAAACATCACAGTTTGAGGCTACACGAGGGCTGTTGGTGAAGGACGTCGTAGTTTCGAACCACGACAATGTGACAAGGATGACACCTGAGCTAACACTCACTCTTCTTGCTCCTACGTCACCCAATGTGAGGATATTGGTCCTCGACAGATTTGAGATGTAATACATACCGAGTTTTTGAAGGTGCATGTCTCGACTGAAACAACAAAGGACACGAGTTCGTGACCGTGACACTCGGATACCTAGGCCACATTGTGTGCTCGGATGTATGAAGCGTTTTGTTCACTTCACTGATCCTAAACATTTGTTTCGATTGAATGGCAACAATACTCGTTTACATGTTGTTTTAGTTTGTATTTTTACCCCTGAAGTTAATACTTCGTAAACTAGATTGGGAATCATGTAGAATGATTTTTTGACGGTTATTCTAAATCAGTTTAGAGAGAGAGAGATTTATTTATATATATAACTGGAATAGTAATTGTGTTGGTGTGTATAATATCAGAAATGAATTTCGTAGATTAAAATAATTAATCCAGAAACAGTACAATCTTTAATAATTCTATAATTATCTTTTTATTGAAAACATAAATGCAGTTAGAAAAATGTATTCACTCATTTCGAATTCATTCATTTTTTTTTTATTATTACTCACCTATATTTTTGACACTGAAAATTTTAACAGAACGTTTTTCATTTGCATTACAAAGATAAATCCATCCAAACAGATAAACCCCAAATAACTTTTTTATTTGAGTGTAGGTGTCTGTCTACAACTACAAACAAAATATATGATGGAAAATGGAAAAAATGCCGATTTTTTGGGTTATGTATTTTTTGCTTTTGACTTCTTATTTTCTCCTTTCTTTTTTTTAATTCTCTATAAGAAATTTCCAAATTTCACAAAGAGTATAATTTTTTCTCAAAATATACATTTTCGGAATGGTATGTTGGCTCAGTTTACTAAAACATAGTAAGTGTTTATGTTACTGAATTTGGGAGACAAATTCAACTGTTGACATTTGTTAATTTTAAGATTCACACTCATTGAAAGTTAATTCTTAATAACATTCCCTAATTCCGAGCGAACGGACTCTATTGTTTTTGTTAAGTGCGATTATACTAAGCACGGGTGTTTATAAATTACAGAACAATCTGTGGAATTATTTTCTGAAAAAAATTACGATATGGAATGGTCAATAATAAATCGCCCTCTACAATTATTACACTACTTGGACATCCAGAACTAAAACGGCATTTTTTAATGGATGCATGTAATGTAGACAGTGTCGTCATATTTATACAAAAATTAGTTATTGAATATAGTTTTCCGTTTGTTTGATTGAAACATTTAAATCAATGTGTCTTTATTCCTTGAAATTTCTTACAGTTTCCATTTCATATTTGTGATCCATTTTTTCTTCTAATTCTTTAAAAGATCTCAGTTATATTTAGTATAGTTTTTGAATTATGTATTATATATATATATATATATATTTTCACAAATTAATCTAAACTTTACGCCTCGATATTACATTAAAAAAATTTCACACATAAGTTTCTGATCTCATTCTTATTAATTATTATCTCATTGTGTATTGAATTATGTGTTATCTGTTGATTATATAACTAGGAATGATATTTTTCTCAAACTCAAGCTGCATTTTAGTGACTTTCATTCCAATTTGTGCAGTAATTTTTTTTATATTTAATTTGGTTGAATCTAAATTCTAATATGTACCAGGCAACTTTTAATTTCCTAACGAGCGTGAACCCAGAGGTTCCCTTTCAAAATTGCTTTTTATAGTTAATTTTTTACGTTTTATTTTAAAATTATTACAGTATTTATGAAAATGCCTTTTTACACTGTTCAAAAAAGAATACCATGATTCAGTTCATACAAGCCTGGCCATGTAGTTTGTCACACGAGCCAAAAACTCTATAGAAAAAGAAAAAAATTTAAATTTTTTTTCTTCATTGAAATTGGAGTTATTTTATAAGGTTTTAAATGTGGAATTCGTTTCAGATTTCTGTAAGCTTTATTATACATAGAAATAAATGTTTCCTGCTATTGTTCTTAAACTGAAATTAATATTTTATTGAAACTGCAAAGCGGAAAAAAAACTTTCAAGCAATAATAATAATAAACTGACAGCCTTACATTTCCTAGTTAAGTTTGCTTTCCCAATGAGATTTTTTTTGTTTTGAAAGGCGCAGGTGACCCAGTATGGATTGGTTAGCGATTCTGAAAGCGTAACTTATATAATATTAATTTGTTTCTTTTCTCAAATAAATAAAAAGACATCAACTATATTTTTTATTCGGAATGTAAGGTCTAGAGTCAATTTTAAATACAGTATTTCAATTCAATTTTTTTTTAAAAAAAAGTCAAAATATAAGTGTAGAAACGTTTTAATATCATGCTGTTAAGCAGATCCTTTTTTCTTGATTTGTGTTTCTATTAGAATATAGAAACTATTAGAATATAGCATGAGATACTTAAGTTGAAGCTTAATATGTGCGTGGAAAAAGAAAATCACTTTAAATTGATTTTAAAGAGAGATTTATCATTAATTTTTTTATCGTAAAATCACTCTATTGTCTTGACCACTGGTAACCACACTATGTCCTCCTAGAGGTTTTTCTTGATCTTCCATGGAATTTAAAACAATTTCGTAGATATTTTAATTTTTAATGTTAGAAAAAAATTCATTTTAAATTACGTTTCATTTATGGATATTTTAAAAACTACGTATAAATTTTAAAAATTTTAAAATATGCACGTGTATTTAAAATTAAAATTTCAAAAAAAAAAAAACTAGAATACGGAACTAATGTTCCATTCATCGCAGTAGTATAAAAAAATTTCAAAATTTATATTTTTAAAATCTTTTATACATTTTATAATGAATAATTTTAGTCCTCCCAAATTTTTTATTCTTCGGGCCACTTTATAAAAAGAAATTTGCTTATCGCTCTACTAAATGATGGGCATAAAAATGTGAATGAAATAGTATTTACATCATCATATTTTTAAATATGAGTTTAAAATATTGCAATGAATTTGAGTTACAATTATTTTAAATCGGATAGGATACAAGCGCGCGTTATGATTTTATTACATAAAATAAAAAGAAAACCGTTGTAAATGTCCTATTTCAATTTATTCTGCATAATCTTTTCATTCCTTTGTATTAATAATCTAGATTTTTAGATTATAAATAGATAACATATTTATTAAGAAAGAATTAAAAGAGCAGACGTTTCCGAAAATTTAAATTCTGGACCGTTTTTGACGATTAAAAACATCATCGATTTTTTCAGCTAATAAATATGAATTTGTTTTCCAATGGAATTTTGAGAATCGATTATGGTTAAAAGAAGAAATTATTTCTTTCTTTTTAGTGTAATGTACAAGTAAATTTGATGTTAAGATTATATTTTTTTTCATTTTATTGTTCATTCTTATTAAACTAATTCGGATTCTTGTTATTTTTGCATTGTACAGTTTTTTAATAGAGAGAATCATGCATTTATTAGTTTTCGAGCTAAGATTAAATTATCGTTTGGTAATGTGATATTATTAAAACTATTGATATTTTTCCTCTTATTTTCTTGTATTTATCTAAAATGGTGTTAACAGGCAGCATATCTTTTAGATATTTCTATAAATTGCATCAATGTGTTTTTTTTTTAATGATATTTCTGTTCGAAGGAATCTTTTTACGCGGCTTTTGAGTTGCCTTAAAGAAGTGCATTTTTTATTTATTTCCTGTAGACAGACAAGAAAGACCTTCACTTCTGTTTTCGCATTAGGTTTATTATTTAAAGATGAAAATAAAACAAAAATAACTATTAACCTCGGCTAATTTTAGAGAAAATCAATTAACAATACCTTATTTATATATCGATACACGATTCCAAAAACATACATTACGATCTGAATAACTACTTAAAAAATGTGAGCAAAAATAATACTTTTGAAATTAACTACAGAAACGGAACAATGTATTATGAATTAAGAGCAATAATAAAGAACTTTGAAGGAAACTCTTTTTTTGTTTTTACTAATGATTTATATTTCCAAATGATTACTAATAAAAACTTTCTTTTCAATGCAATTGTTTTCTTACAGAGAAAATATTAATCAATTGAGATCCGTTCCGTTAGATAGACTTTTGTTTTTGATGTGCTGTTTTCTTTAAAATATCTAAATCTGCGATACACATCCTGCGGGCCGCATGCTGCCCAGCGGGCGTTTATGTTTGACCGGTTCATGATCCCCATTGCTATCAGAAATTCAATAATGTGAAAAAAACGTATTAAAAGTGTAACTCGTGTGGAAAATTTTTTTATTGCCTGGAACATTCTCTCTTAAGCCATTCCTGTGTATTGTTTTTTTTTATCAATATAAAGCTATCTCTTTATGTTTATCAAGTACCCTTTTTTTATTTTTCATTCTTAACATTTTTTGCATAAGAATATGCCTAGCCTTCTTGCAATATTGTTCAATAATTATTTTTTCTGCTTTGACGTCGTCTAATAATGTTATTTTCTGTTAAAAATTCAAAGGACTTTGAATAGCAATCACTCAGTAAGGAAACAAATCTTATTTGGCATTCATGAGTTGATTGCTTTCAGATCATTAGGGCAGCCTGTATCTCCATGGCCCCAGATGTTCCATTAAAATTCTTGTCATGAACATCAACATGTCATGTTTACCATATGTGATATTCCCATAAATCCCACACAAAATTCATGGCCGCGGTAGCCTAGTGGTCAAGGTAGCGGACTGTCATGAGTTTGAACCTAATATCGCTGAAGACCCGCCGTGTAGGGAAGCGATGCGCTTTAAACTGTCGAGAGCTCAAACGTCCGGTTGGTGTGGTGTGGTAGTTAAATGAGGGGTGCCAGCTCAGTGTTGTTCTCGTCACTTGACCATGGTTCAAAATAACGAGATCCGACGCCTAAAGCCCTCAAGTAGCTGAACAGTGCGACTTTAATATTCACTCACTCACCCACGCACAATTATGGTAGTATTTTAACAATACTTCTCTTAAAGTTAAATATAAGAAAATAAATTTAAGAGTCGGAGGAGCTTTAGCTGATTTAACAACTTTTTTTATCAATCTCGATTTATTTGTGTGCAGGGACCCAAATGAAAGTGATTGATCAAACAGTTTTGAGAATTTCGAAGAGAGTGAAACTTAAATACAAAACTACTGTATTCCATTTTTTATTTATATTTTGGAATCTCTTCAGAACAGATCACAACTATCAGTAAATAAAAATATTTTTCTGCTTCCGAAACCCAATACTTAAAAGCAGTCCATATACATGGCAATAGCTTTTTTTTTATTGACAACATTTATAACCCCGTGCACCACAACGTATCACACGAGAGCTTATACAGAAGTAAGCGTGAAGCACATATCACAAAGGAAAGAAGGATTACAACGCAAACATCCATGCCTTCTCTGGGATTCGAACCCAGACTCTACGACACCGCAGTCAGCATCACTATACCGGATGGTCGGCATGGCAATAGCTTTGGATGAAAAAAATTAATTAAATTCTCTCAATAAAAACTTTTGATTAACTTGCCAAAGGATTAAAAGTTCTATTGATGTATGGCTGGTGGCATTAGACAACTTAACAAACAACTAATGAGTTATAAGTAAATAATATTGATTTTATCTGCTTATAATTTGCTGTTTTATTGCACCTGATAAATTAATATTAAAATTTAAAGTGAGTAGGATTTTGTCAAAAGAAAAAAATAAAATTTAAAAGTGCATGACAACTTTGTATAAAAGTGGAATGTAAACACAGGGGTGGTCCCGGATGAAATTAATTCGAAGCTACCCTATAACTTGATAAAAATACTCAAAAAAACAATTTTTTGTGTATGTGTTTGACAGAGAGGTTAATATAGTATTAAAAAAATTGTAGCCAAAATTGTTTTCAAGATTTTAATCAATTTCTCACTATTTAAAATTTTTCTGTAGCCTTGGTTTTATGACGCCTCCCCCCCCCGTCTCTATTAATCCACTTATTTCGGCCCGTGGGAAATATATGTCATGTGTATGTGCCCGGGTAGAAAAAAGGTTGAGTATCCCTGATCTGAACCATTTTGTTGATGAAGTAAAAAAAAAAGCATTTTTCCAAAGTAAGTCGCAATTATTTTAACGATTATTTATCAATTTTACAATTCAGATTAAGATGTTTGCAACTCAAGATTGTTCTATGCCTTGATTTATGTTTCAAGATACGAATTTCATGTCTTATTTTGAACTCAAAGGGAGGGGGGGGGGTAAGAAAAATGTAAAATAAATTTATTAGAGTTTTTTTATATATATAAAGCAAGAAAAAAAATAATAGCGACGTAAAAACTGCTAATATGACAATGGACAAAATGAAAACAAATTCTTAAAAACTCTAAAACCAATTGGGTAACATCATCGTCATAATTTTACATTTAATGATGTTTTATTTTCTGAAATATTTCATAACATCTGCGGACGTTAATTACAAACCAAAGCAATACTTTTTTAAACTGTAGAATTTTTTCACAAATCCGTCGAACATTTCAGCAAGTAAGAAAAATACTTCGTTTCTGCTTTTTTCTACAGTGCACCAATGGATGGAAAAATTTAATTTAGTGAATTTATGAATGAATGTACTGTTAATAATGTATTCTCGTTAGAGTATTTTGCATATCTGAATTTCCAAGTCAAACAGAAAGGAAAGAAAGAATTTACTGAAAATTCCGCCCATATGATTCTGTAATTTAAAGAACTAATAAATGGCTGAAATTCTTAGAAGTTTACCAGTTTCAACAAAATTGCGATGACTTCTACACCAGATCACCTGTCCATACATATATTTTGAAGAAAATATCCAATGAAAAATGAAGTTGTGTGAATTTTTCTTTTGGCGCGGATAACATTTCGATTAAGTACTAAAGAAGTACTGTTTGATTTCGTTTTTGCATGTTTCTTCGGAAAGAGCAATTTTAGATTAACATTTGTGAGGCTGAATAGTTCTGGAAGTGTTATTATCTGGCATTCCGTATAAGAATATATAAAATTATCACGTTTAAATTCTTACAATTTATGTTTTCGTCTTTATGAATTCAAATGAGGTAAAGTAGAACGTCGTTTATCCGAACGTTTATTATCCGTAGCGTCAAATATATCCGGACCAGTGTATATATATATTATACACCAGTCACTCTGTATCATTGTAAAGCTGTATCTTGTGGGGAAAAAAGTGATTTTTTTCCACAAGAAAGGTAAATTTGCGACATTTTGCACCTATCTTGCTTTTTCTTCAAGCACGTTTCCCGCATGTGATGATTTTCAAAATTTGTACAGTGTCTGGTTTCGTATACTACTTAGATCGCATTCGGTTATCCGAACAATCGCGTATCCGAACGGTGTCCGGTCCCAATTCATTCGGATAAACGACGTTCTACTGTACAAATTTGTGTAATGATTCCATTTGCTGCCATTTCTCATGATTAAAATTCCTTTATTTTTTGTGCAAGAACTAAATATGAGTCAGGAATAACTAGGGTATTTAGCGAATATTATTGCATTAAATTTGAGACCCGTATCATTTGTATCTCTTTAATCTGAACCATAAAGAAAAATATCCCAGTTTTACGATTTTAAACTGAACTGTATATTGAAAAGAAACAATTTCAACAAATTACTTCTTTCTTATAATACTAAATAATTTAAATTCAAAAAAAATTAGCATCAGCTTAAAGAAATACAAATTTGGGTGGATATAACCGAAAAGGCGTTCAATGGTGTAAGCTCAATAGAGAGAAACAATGTAAATTGTAGTTTTGCCATTAATACAGAATCTACTTTCATTTCCGCTAATGTGAGTGGAACTCACAGTTAGAAATATGTTTATATTTTAGAAGCTTCACCCTGTGATCCAGTCTCAAACAATTTTGTGTAGTGGCTGAAGTTGAATATAAAACATCCGTTGGGCAATTATATGATTAGCTTTATAAAAAAATCATATGCTACTATGGAAATAAAGAGAAACAAGTCTAATCTCTCATTTCGAATTACTGATTCATTCTGAAAATAAAAAAAAACAATGATTACGTTCATCGTAAGCAATTAATTGGAAGCCAACGAGCTGGTGCCAGCATAGACATAACAAAGAAAGTCGTTGGAGGGATGATCAGACTGTCGAGCTTTAACCTCTCATCATTGGAAATTTGAGTGACTGTAATGTTATGACTCTCGCCCTTCATTAAATAAATTACTTTATTAACAAAATAGACTATTAGAAGATTATGAAAAATATAAAATAAGAATTTTAAGAATGCATTAAATGCTTGAAAAAATAATCAAAGTCCGTGTAGAACACCGAAAATAAAAACATTTCAGATCTGGGGATGGGCGAGGTTACATAACAAAGAAGACATTTTTGCTTCAGTTTCGTTCATATACCTTAAAGTTTGGAAAAATGTTCCTTCTGAAAGCTTTCCTTTAAAAGATACATCTGAACGTGTGGTTGAAAAAACTGTAGAAGTCAATACGTATTCAAATGAAGGAAGTCTGAAAAAGTGAATGTGTTGAGAGTGGGTCAGCAACCTTATAGCTGTGGTGTGCCTAACCAATCGATCAATAGAATTGAGTGTGCTAGGAAGTAAGAAATATTTAAAACAGTTGGGTTCCTTTGGCAATTGCATGCAATGTTAGGAAATAAGTGTCAAAAATATAGATTTTGGGTTTTATTATATATTAATTACGTGCAGGATTTAAAGATGTTTATGAACTTAACATATGACTATTCCTTCAACATTAATAAGAAATTAAAATTGTACATGTAATATGTATTTTTTAAGAATATTTATTAAAATAAGAAATAAACAGCATAAAATACAAGTATTTCCGCAATTTAATTAAATAAAAGATCAAAATTTTAATGAGAGAACCTCGTCCCTGCAAAACTCTACTTAATAACAGGGGTATAATTTGTGTGAGTTTAAAATTAACACATGATTCTGAATCTCCAGTTGTCAAACAACTACTTTGTGGATTCAAATACGTTTTAGATTAAATAAATTTTTTTTGACATGGTTAGTATACATGTAGAACCAAAAGCAGTAAAGCAGAATACGTGCAATTTCTTTCAAGCAATTAAAGAATGAGTTTCATTTGGATTTGAAAATTTGTCGCATATATAGAATGCTTTTTTACATAAATCATATAAACTGCACCCAAGCAAGTTCCATAGAATCGTTTTATGACCAAGAATTAAAAGTAAGAAATATACTTTGAATAAGGCCCAGAGAGGAGGGAGAGAGAGAGAGAGTGCGATCTTTTTTACTTTAGCTCCTAACTTTATAGAGTGCCATTGTGAGAATTGCTCCACATGCCACATGCGACACACATGACATGGGTTGCCGACCCCTGGTGTGAAGGGTAGAAATATTTTCATATTTTAAACAAGATTATAACTCGCACGAGACTTTAAAATTACTGGTTGAATATATGCACTGAGTTTCCCGGCATATTAGATCCGTTATTGTTTCTTGGTAATGATTCGTAGAATAGGAAAAAAAAATCACAGCTATTCTTAAGAATTCTTGCTGCTATTTTAATGGTTCAATTCAATACACGGGGAACGCTGTTGCCTAGTGGTCAAGGTAACGGACTCATGGCCGACGTGTCATGAGTTCGAGCCTAGTACCGCTGAAGACCCGTCCTGCAGGGGAGCGATGCACGTTTAGTCTATCGAGAGTTTAAACGTCCTCCCGTTGGTGTGGTGTGGTAGTCAGGAGAGGGGCAGATATCGTCATCGTCACTTGACCATGGTTCAAAATTACGAGGTCCGTCGCCAAAAGCCCTCGAGTAGCGAAAGAGGGCGACGTTAATATTCACTCCATTCAATATGGGAGAAACAAGTTATTTTGACTTTTGTGTCAGTCCATATTGAAAATCCATTCAGAATAATAATTAAAAAAATTCATATTGCTCAAAAATACCATCAAAAATACACAAATTTGAAATTGTTCAATTACTATAATTTTCATATTACTGAAAAAGTATTGTGGAAAGGCGAATTCTCTCGGCTTTTTTTCACAACCCCAAGTATCACGGCCGATGAAATTCCTTCTGTACTTCTTAATACCAACAACAAAAAAAAAGGCTCGTTCCCTTATTTTCAATGAACAGTTGATTTCCAAAGAATAAAAATGAAACTGGACTGATTGTGTTTGGAGTATTTCAGACCGAGACTGAATCCACAACAATTTCCTTTCTCACATGTCAGGGCACATTTTGGCAGTTTCATTTGTTAGAGCATACTTTGTATTTTCAACTCATCCTCAAGAGAACTTCGCACTTATTACTGGGAGTTTTGTTACTATCGAGTTAGCCTGGCTTTCATAAGCGTCCCTCTAGAGCAGGGGTGGCCAACCCTTTTGGGAAGCATGCCACAATCTGATAAAAAAAAATTAAGCGTGTCACTTATAACTTTTCCACCAAACTAGAAAATATACAAAAGTGAAAAAATGTTACTTATAGGCTTATTATGAGTTATTTACACCAAAAACATACTTTTAAATGCAAATTCTATATAGTGGAAATGTAAGAAGAAAATGGTATTACAAATAAAACAAAAGTAGAAATTTATATTTTATTGTTGATAAATTTTTACAGGATCAATCAGTTTGCTAAGATATAAAATAAAAATAAGCAACTTGAAACATTTAATTTTAAATGAGTACTAAGCAGTCTGTAAATGTGGCCTTTGAATTTGTAGTTTTTTTTACTAAATCATCTATATTTGGATTAGTTCGTGAAGATG
>BMAO01016045.1:0-21827 GCA_019973975.1 Trichonephila clavata | reverse complement strand
CATTTATTTAGCTATGTTTTTATGGGGTAAAGTGTTGTATATTTTTATATCAGATGAGAAGGTAAATAATTATCAAAAATGACCAAATTTTTGTCACAAATGGCTTTATGACAGTATATTTACAAGTATATAATTTAAAAATCATGCAGGATAGAGATTCCATTGCATTTGAATGTTACCACACAAATTTTGGAAAGTGATGGGAATATGGTAATTTTTTATATCATTTAATTCTTAATAAAATTTTAGGCAGAAAAATTGACTTATACTTTTTGGAACATACGAATTTAGAAATTACGTGTATACTTTTTGCAGGTAAGTGTTTAATATAAAATATATAGAATCGGTGATGTTAATGCTTGCTATCAATACAAGCAAAACTATATACTAAAGTAAGTAATATGTTTTAACTTATGTGTAAATAATTCTTAATAATAAATTATTCATCATTTTGATAATATTTGTGCTGTTTGTTATACAGGAATAGAGCTTGAAAATCTGCCTTGCCTATTAGAACAGGTATTTCATCCATATGTTACATTTCATGGGTGATAGAGGAAAGTGGTAGTGAAAGTAATGATATAATGTGATTGTCTTTTTTATGGTATAGATGAACTAATAAGGATTTATTTATTTTTTTGTCCAGTAATGGACCAGTTTTTGATATACTATTTGTTTTATAAATACTTTAAATAGTTTTAGTTTTTCAGGTTGCTTTATATGTGTTCGTGTATCAACCAGATGAATGAAGTAAATATTCTTACATCTCTGAAAGTCTTGATGACTTTTAAGATCTAAAAAGTGCTAGATGGAATTTTCAGCTGTGGTGACATACATTATAATTGCATCACAGTTGTGAAAGACTTTCTAAAGCATTAAAAAGATTGTGTAATGTAATTAATTATTATATATATATATAGTAATTAATATTTATATGATGGGAAATGCAATACAAGTTAATATTTTATTTAGTTTAAAAGCAATCAATTGTCTACTTTTTTTAAGACTGTCAACAATATTAGTTACACAACACTTTTTATTACAGTAGGTATAATCCAAAACATTTGAAAAATACAATGGTTTGTGCAGTAAAGTAGCTTAAAGAGTGGTGCATTCCATCTTATGTCAAAGCGGTACAAGTAATAAATTTTTCTTAAATCGAAAACCTTGTATAGTTGATTTTTCATAATGTTTACAAGTTCCATAAGTAAACAATCATTAGCTGCATAGTTATTTATATTAAAATTTTAACATTTACATGCAACATAAATACATTTAAGAAAAAAAAACGTTTAACAGTACATGTTTTGTAAAGAAAATTAGGAAACTGTATTTCTTTTTTTTAAAAAAGGTATAAAGTATTCATTCAGTTTTGAAATCCTAGAAATATTATGTAAGTCAATTATTTCTTTGCTACTTTCCATAATAAATGATTCTGTTGTAGCTAAGTTCATCCAAAATCGTTTCCTTCAACCACATAAGTTATACTAGAATCCTAAGAGGGTTTTCAGATAAAAATATAACTTAGTTCTTGGTTTTGCTAGTTATTTTTATAATGCTTGATACTCAGCTTAACAAATATTAATTTTTTTTTAAATACTATTAAAACTTCAATATTTTCGCGATTTATACTTTTGTATTATTATTTAAAAATTTTTCCAGATGTGCTAACTTTTGAAGATTTTCAGAAATATATAAAACTTTCAGCTAATTGATGAATTCAGCCTTCACATAACAAATAGCGATCTTATATCGATAGATTAAATCAGTCGCATAAATAGAAAGATAGCTTTTATTGAACCTCGTAAAAAAGTTTGTTAATGTCTCTGTCTCAATTGCTACTAATACTTATTCAAAACTTGCATAAAGACTTCTATTTTTCTTTGGTGATCTTTTTGACAATCACATCGTTCTGATTTTTAAAAAATGTATTAAAATAATTTTATATTATTATACTAATATTTTATTTTAGTAAAAATGGTGAAATTCCGTAGAAACTATTAATCTTGGAAATGTTTTATTTGAAATGTAAGAAGATATTGCTGCAAAATAAAAGATTCGCAATAATATACTTTAGTATTCTAATGATATATTTCAATTATTGTGAGATGAATGAAATACATTTATTAATTTCAGTAATGAAACATGTAAAACGAAATACAAAACAGGGTCGGATGTGTGTAACAAGACAAAATTTGCTTGATAGTAAATTGAGAGAAACTCAGGAACGATCACAACAATCTCATATTAGAAAGATTTGTCTGATGATTATAAAAAAGAATTCAAGCAACACCTTATTTATTAAAATTTTTCCGATAAATATCTCCGAAATTTCGGGGTTTTTTTTAATATCTAACTATTGGATTCAGTTTATTGATCAGCAATAAATTAAAGAAATGTTTAAAAAATTTGCTTAGTATAAAAAATGCATAAAATAACAATTGAATACTATGAAATTAGTAAAATTAGAAACCTGTGTTGCTCCATGACCCAATCGATCAATTTAAAACATTGTCACCATATATATATACCTGATAAGATTTGGGCTAAAAAAACAAATTAAAAACTTCCTTACTGAGATCACTAAGTACCCTAAGCTTAACATTTATAAAAACAATAAATTAAAAGTAAAAAAAACTTTTTTAAAAACAAGCTTTTATTTAAAAGCGCTAAAAAGAATAAAATAAACTTTTCCTTTAAAACTTTTTTTTACTATCAACTTATGACGTCATTACACAATTTATATGATATAAAAGCTTGTCGCAATATTTAAGTACTCGTATTTACTTAGTTTGAATTTTTAAAAATTAAAATCAGTCAGGTCAAGTTATTTATTTTATTTATTTATCTACACAGGTAAATCTCGCGACAAGCTTTTATATCATATAAATTGTGTAATGACGTTATAAGTTGATAGTAAAAAAATTGTTAAAGGAATAGTTTATTTTATTTTTTTTAGCTCTTTTAAATAAAAGCTTGTTTTTAAAAAAGTTTTTTTTACTTTTAATTTATTTTTTACTTTTTAGTTATCGCTGGACAGGCTTCTCAGCCTGTTCAACTCATTCAATATTGGTTCGCCATCCCTGGTTTAGCTGAATCAGTTCTCGCAAAAAGGGTATTAGATGAAAAACACAATCTTTAAATCCGTAATTTTTAAGCAATATTTTCAATCTTCGTGCAGATCTTGGGTAATATTGTTCTACATACGAAAAGAAGGTTTCGTGAGATTATCTTCATACATGACGACGTTTATTCAATGTTTAATTAAAATTTTGACCATTTTTTTTGAAAAATCTTAAAGAATATATTATTTATTTGAAATATTTTGAAGGTAAGGGATATATTTCTCTAACATCTTTGAAGAAAAACCTAGTTATTTATTAAAAAAATTCAAAAGGCATTTAAAGATTTGTATTAATCAATAAAATGCTTAAAATTCAAAACGCATGTTGTAATTAAAAAAGCAAGTTTTATCAACTAATGATAATTTTTTGTTGGACATTGAATATCTTCTACGTAAGCATCTATTTTTTTAATTGCTCAGGTCATCTTTAAAAACTTGATTTTGAAAAAATAATTAACCATCGCATTATTTTTATACAGTCAGACATCCATGTATAACGAATCTCTATCTTGGGAATTTCTCTATTTTAAGAACTTTTTTCTGGAACCAAGCACATATTGCTCTTTTCTTCGTATAAAAACTCCAAATTTAACAAAATTTTCCTTCGAAGATTCGATTTTTTTCTCTCTTTATTTTTAAAACATTTCAAGTCATTTTGCAAATTATTCTCTTTTGGCACATTTTATGGATATCAATAACCTTGAACTAGTTTTACAATGTGCCTAACTCATCTAAAGAAACAAAATTGCCGTAATTTTTCAAACAAAAAAAAACTCAAATAAAATTAACAGATTCTATCTGTAATTAAATTTAAGGACACATGTCGTAGTGTGTGTTTAGATTACTGGTGATAAAATGAGGTATATTTAAATTACTTTCAGGCTTAAAATTAGAAAATTCATTTAAAAAATTCATTTATTTTAATATAAATTTATTTTTTTAATTGAAAATACATTGCATTTCTGGATAATATTTTTCTCTTATTGTTTTCCTAGTGGATTCCTTTTTGATGGGTAAGATATATAAAAAATAATCTTTCCGATTCTGTAATTATTTTTTGTCTGAGTTTCATAGATTAAAGTTAGATAAATTTTTTAAAGAATTTCCACAATACTCCATCTCAGTTTAATTTGGCAGCGTTAAGAAAGGTATGTAATGTACCAATCTACTTGAAAAACAGCTTTACTTTTTTTTTATTTTGTATTTAAATCCAAGTAAATAGATAGAAATTTGTAAAAAAAAAAATTGATTCCAGTTTGGCTGAAAACCGATTTTCGATGGCAACTTTTGTCATTGTTGTAATAATAACATAATTACAACAATGCAGATATATCGAGGTTGGCGCCCAAAACTAGTTTAACGTTTTTAATTAATATCCTTTTAATTAATTGCAATATCGGAATATAAATGGCCAAAACATGCATTGTCATCCAAACTAAACGTGTATACAAAATTTCAGCTCAATGTGGTGAAGATATCAGCTTCAAAATTGAGTTACAAGATTCCACCCGAACAAATTACATACATACATACATACAGTGCAAGTTAAATAAAAGCTTGTAATAAAATATAGACCTTTATAAATCGTTTCTAGATTTAAAAAGAAAGAAGGGGGAAAAAAACATTGTTTTAGCGAAATGATTTTATGTTCATTGCAACAATAAAATTAATTATTTGTTAGAATTTTTTCGATAAATATCCGAAGTTTCTGGCTACTTTTGGCTTCCTAATCATTAAATTAAATTCTTCAATTACCAATAAAATAAAAAGATATTTATTAAATATGCTCAATTATATAAAAAACAACGCATAAAATAACCATTGAATACCGTGAAATTAGGAACCTGTGTTGCTTCAAGATCTAATCATTCAATTTTAAATACTGTTAACTTACATACGCTCTTAAGGCGATATGGTACCATCTTCACAATTTTTTTTTTACTTTTAATATTTGATATTTGGTTTTAATTGCATTTTATAAAGGTTACTATTTAATAATAATTCCTTTGCAAAATGTTTGTAAAATTTAAATTTTTTTACCTTTATTAAGCATTTTTTAAATCCCTAAGGCTTTTTAAATATTTTCAAAATTTTTTTTCCAAGTGTCTTATAATATGATACATAAAACTGTGCATGGGTTTTTTTTCTGCTGCTGCTCTTTAATTTTTTATTAATTTTTTTATAGTTAAACTTCCAAAAATTCCCAAAAAAACATTAATTTTGGTTTTGAAATTTTTTAGAAAAAGTACTAAACACACACATGTTAGAGCTAATCCTATGCACAGTTTTACAAAACATACATTTCAGAACATGTATAAAAAATTTCAAACCCATACTTCAATTACCAAAAAGGCCTTAGGGTTTTGAATAACAGTATATGTACAAAAATTCAACATGGAGAAATATGAGTTTGAAGTTTTCATTCCATGAATAGCATGATATAATATTCATCGAATAGTCTGAAACTTTTATGAAATGTTAATTAGCTTATTTAAAACTACTTACCATAAAAAAATTGTACAATTGTAGAACAATTAAACAGTAAACTGCCGTAATAAATATATAGAAAAAAACGAATGAAAGATCAATATTTCATAAAACTTTATCTTAATAATTATATAAAAAAAATACACACACTTCAGAGCTAATTCCAAGCTCAGAGCTAATGCACAACATGTACAAAAGATGTTTATACCTTTATTTTTTATTTCCATGATTTTAAAAGCCTTCGCATGTTAAATATTGTACACGAATAAAAGCAAAATCAAATAATTGATAGATAAAATACATCAAAATCTAAGAACTGTATATGTGCATTTGTTTAAATAAATATCTTAATATATTTTAATAATAAAAGTATTGAATCTAGCTCACATGGGATATATATATATCACCAAAAACAAATATATAAAAATGGGGGAGTTTTTCTATTCTTGCGAATTAGATTTTTAATTACCCGAGTTATCAAAATGAGATTTAGTATTTGTGCTTTGGGAGTATCCGTTTTGAAGTTTTAATTTCATTCATAATAATATCATAAAAAGCACGCACACCTTTTAAATCTTGACCAAATCCATTTGATCTTCCCAGTAAATAATTCACAAACTAGAATTTTTGCATGAATTGCACAATTCTTTCTTAAAATGATTTATTACTGCTTGTATAATGTCAATCTCATTGAAGCGTATTAGAAAAATAATTAATTAATTTTTTATCAGGCTCTTTTCTAGCAGATAATCTTAAATGTAGGCGGGGTAGTTGCTGTTTAGCGTCAAACATGGCTCCATTACTTTATGAAAAATGCAGGTAAAGCTTTGAAATTTTGCAGGCATATTTATAAAGATTCGGGATATCAAATAAGCCAATAAAAATTTCTTTGGCAGTTTAATGATTTTTAGTGTACCATATCACCTTAATAAATTTCGGGAAGAAAAGAAAAATGCTTGAGGCAATTATAAGCGCAAAATACAAACATTTACAAATCGTTTCGAGGATTAAAATATATTTATTTTTACGTATATATGTTTAGTTAATTGATGTTATTTTCATTGCAGCAATGTACGATTAATAATAATTGGATTATTCCAAATGAGATATAATGGATAAATATTTTTACTCGTCAAACTCAAAACTAAATCGCCAAAATCATAAAACTACGTTGAACTTTCAAGATACAGCTGTGGAAGCAGTTCAGTTATTTGGTTATCTTTCAGCAATGAATTATTTGCTGACAATTCCTGATTTGGGATTTCCAGATGTTTCCAGGGAGTGGTCTTCATGTAAAGGTTTTAGAAAAAGCAGTTTTGTAAGTTTGACACAATGAGAAGAATGTTGTGTAAAAGCTTGAGCGTAGAATCAAGGCGATCTTGAATGACTGTGCCGCGAAACCTTCCATAAACACTTCTGTCATTCTATATGTGTTAGTTGTTAAATACAGATTTATATTTGTACTGAAGACATCAGTATTTGCTTCGTCATTTAATTATTTACCAAAATGATTAAAGATAAAAAATTTCTTACACATTATAAATATTTTAAATATAGTGATATCACATTTAAAATCAGATCCATCATAAAATAATTTGAATCAAATATTTTTCGAAATAAGCTTGCAATTACAAAGAAATGCAAAGGAATTCACTCAAAAAAAGTTCTGTATAAAATCTACATAGTATAATTTGAAAAGTATTTCTTCATATTTTCCTCGCGTTCGCATAAAATTGAATAACGAAGGAAAAAAATGTGCTTGAATCTTTGCTATAAAATTAGTGTGTAACATTATGGCAATGAAAACATTTTTACCTGTGATAAATGTTGAGTAAATTGATTTGAAAATATATTACTATATTTTTTTACTTATAATTGCACGGAAAACTTTTTTAATAAAAATGCAATTAGTTATTTAACGTATTGTTAATGTTCGAGATTTGAAACACTAGCGAGTATTAAATTATTCGAAAAATGGAACTACTAAATATTTCAAATGGTACCTAGTAATGAGATATGCACAATACTATTTCGAAGTTCTGAAAAGACATAACTATTTTGCTCGAAGGAATAACCATCAAAAATGCTAAAAATTATAAAGTACAGACACAGGGGGGAGGGGGAATTCAAACATATGCAATGATATAAAATTTTTCATGAAAATAGCTCACACATACCTTAGCTGTTAATATTTTTGTTTTTAATGAGTTTTTCTTTCTCTCTTTTTTAGATAAGTTTCTAAAAACAGGTATATTTCCGAATATATCAAAAGAAAAATTTAAGACAGATGGTAGAAAATTATTCATAATTTCAAAAGAAATAAGCTGTATGTTTCAGAGAAAGTACAAAAAATCTTTTTAGAGATAATTGAGTATTGTTGCATAGGTTGCGATTTATTATAATAAAATTACACAAGAGAAACAAATTTGCTAATTATGGATGAATAGCACATAAACATTTCGGTATATTATATTTTCAAATGCTCATATGTGAGGAGTTTTTTTTTTTTCTTTTCATCAGTAGTTTTTATAATATTTTCTAAGATAATATAGAGCTTTTTCCAAAAAACAGAGTATATTTTATTTTATGAAGAATAAGATTTATATATATATATATATACATGTTTCGTATATTATTCATCTGATGCAGTCTAATAAAATGTATTACGGTGCCTTTATATCATACTTTATTAATAAATTTTTTGGTAAAGAAAATTGATTCATACTTTTGGAACAAACGAATTTAGAAAATACCTGTACACTTCTATTGCAGGTAAGTGTTGTGATGTAGTCGCGCTCTTTTCCTTAATTGCTGGGAAAAGGTGGCCATAATGGGCTGTGAACTCTGTTCCCACGACCCTTTTCTCATAGTCCGAGAGTGGACATGTTCCCCAGCCTGTGTGGAATTTCCGTTCCCACGCATCCTTGGCGACGGTGGGGCGTCAGTTCAGCACCCAACATTTGGTCCAGGAATTTTCCCACGTTGGAGAAGCCGACAGACAAGGGACAAAGGGAGCCGAAAAGAGTGACCGAGAGCAACCTGGTCTTTAAAAGGCGCGGCGTAAGATTTTGAAGGGAGATCGGACGGGAGAACCGATTGGAGGCCTCTCTAAAAATCCAGCTTGAACGATTCAGCGAATTATCTCTTCAGCGATTCAGCGATAGCAAAAGACTGGCCGCGATTACCCTGCCTCTTCATTATAATCCTCTGCGAAGGACTTTGGACATTACTACGAATGCAGAGACTGAACCTGATATTGGAACGAGTGTTCTGTTTTAGTTGATCTTCACTTTAATAAATTTTATATTTATAAGCTGAGTGAAGTCATTACAGCTTATAATATATAAATATCTGCTTCCTCCCTCCTTCAAGTGTCCATTTCATGGAACTTCCAAGAACGTCACAGGCATCACTGCCGGAGGTCGGGCTTTCAGTGAGATAACCCAGGGCAGCGTAATTAATACAAATGGACAAAGCTTAACTAAACATAAAACTAAATGATTAACCTCCGAGAATTTTTCTCTGTTAACTTCCCAAAAAATTAAAAAGAAGTTTGCATACCAAGAGGCTCAAAAGATTTGATACCCAACAATATACATTTTTCACATGCAACACAAACATACTCTCACACACACACACACAAAAAAAACAAATTAAAAGAAGGAAACTACTATAATTTTACAGTACTATAATTTCGTTCCGCCTTTGAAATTTTTTTTTCTTAGGTCTGAAACAGGGTGTTCCCCTCTCCGTATGTTCCCTGCGACAAAACCACTTCTGCTCCCAACTCTACGCAAAGGGCTTTTAAGACGCATTTTGTAGTTCTAGAAACCCTTCTCTCTCTCTCTCTCTCTCTCTCTCTCTCTCTCCTACTGTGTATTACTGCGGGTGTCTGACAAATGAATTGACCACCCGTATTCCGAACTCGTTAAAAAAGGTCGCGTTCAGCTAGCTCGTGAATGAAGTGCCGAGAGCTGATTGAATCGTCTTTGGGAAACCTATTCTTGAGAAAATCACCAAAAGGGCATCTTTTACCCTCACGGACGAAATGCTTTCAACTGAGATCGCCTCAGGATACTTCGAAGTTACACATATAGCAGTAATCAAGTATCGGTTTCTTTTTGTGGAAAAAGAGAGTGGCCTTACCGCGTCTATTTTGATTCTAGTAAAGACCTCCCCGATAATCGGAACTAATTTTAGTGGGGCTTTTACTTTAACACGAGGTTTACCCACCCGCTGACAAGCGTCACAAGTTTTGACAAAATCCTCCACATCTTTGTAAATATTTGGCCAAAAAAAATAACACAAAACTCTATCTTTTGTTTTTGTGACACCCAGATGTCCTCCAATTACATCGTGGTTCAACCGGCTAATCTCGAGTCTGAATTTCAAAGGCACACACAATTGTCGTATTTCGTCCCCTCTTTTGGTTCTAGTAACCCTAACCAATTTTCCTTTCATTGTTTGAAACTCCCCATCTACGCCTGTTCTAGCTTTTTCCCACAACACCTGGAGATCCGGGCACTTCTCTTGTTCTGACCGGAAGTCGGAACTAGTTACATTGGCTAGACAAACTTCCTTCATCTCATCAAACTGAGGAATTTCTAACATTTCCTCTTCATGTACTTCGGAAGGGGGAATTTGATCTGCGTTTTCTATCGGAGAGCTGTTCGCCGTGGACAAATTTGTACCTATTTCTTTACTGGCGCTTCGAGTCACAACCGCGTTTGTCATTTGCACACCCTTCTCACTTGACTCAATAAGCTCCGCTGTACGATTTCCCAACAAATAAGGTTCGTCCGCGCTGCTATCAAACTTGATTGCCGCCTTCGTGTAATACTCTCCTCCCTTAGTTTTAATTTTTATTTTTGAGAGTGGCAGGCAGTGGCATACGTCATTCAACGGGCTTTTGATCCAAACATATTCTCCCAAAAAATCGTTTTCGTTGATCCAACTGCGTGCGCACAAATCTATAGAGGAACCGGAGTCTCTCAGACACACCCGCTCTAAGCCATTTATTTCAAATTTAACTTTAAATTTTTCGAAATAGTCCTCATTCCAGGAGTTTACAATTAAGTTCAACACCGTTTCATAATTGTTTTTTGTAAGCCTAGGGCAAGAGGGTTTTATGTGACCAACTTCGTTGCAAAAATAACAGATGATGGGTTTTTTCCTTTCGAATGGTCTTTCCCATTCTCTTTGATTATCTCCCTTAATTTGAGAATTTTCCTGAAATCCATCATTTCTAAGTGATCCCTTATTTGGAACGTTAACATGTTTGCTTTTCTCGCTAATCTGATTAACCCTATTACTCACGAAAGGTTGCCTCTCGAATTGCTTACGCTCCCCTGCTTTTATTGTATTCTGTTTCCTATGCACTTTTTTTACTGCTTCAAAATGATCTAACTTTTCTGCTAGATCAGTAGCGTTTTTAACAGCGTCCCACGAATCGATAAAGTGATCCACTAATTCGATGGGGGCTCTCTTTTTTAATTGCTCGGTCACTAATAATCCTTTTAACCCACTTATAGATCTTCTATTTCCATCCCGGCTAACCAATTTTCTAAATAAGACCTTAAATCAAAAACCAAGTCTGACCATAAAGTGCCTGATCTCCGCTGATGCGATTCAAATCTATCTCTAAGCGCTACGGGAGTTAGCTGGAATCTATTCAAAAGTAATTTTTTAATGTGAGGATAATCGTCTCCTCTTTCAGGTGGTTCTTTTGCCACCAATTCAGTCGATTCCACAGGAAGCAAAGGAATAAGCTGTGAAACCCACCTATCTTCTGCTACTTTTTCTTTTTTGGCTTGCCTCACGAAAATTTCAAAAAACAGATTAATATCTGCATTTTTGGCATCAAATTTAGGCACCAAGTCTTTTAAATTAACACGTCTATTTACCATTTGCCCTTCTAAGTCGGCAGACGAAACACTAACCGTATCAGTAGCATTAGACAATCTTAAACGTTCTAGCTCATAATCCCTAATATGTCTCCGCTCCTCAAACTCTTAATCCCTAATTAGCTTTTTTCTCTCTCTTTCCTCCCTTTCTCTTTCCTCTTTTTCTTTCACTTCTCTAACCTTATTTTCCTCTAAAACTCCCTCCATCACCGCTTTGATGGTTTCCATATCATAGCTCTCATTTTGTAAAATTTTATCCTTAATTTCTACCTTTCTCAGATCATCATGGGCTTCTACCCCTAATTCCTTCGCTATATCTAATAGGTCACCTTTTCGCAGCTTTAAAAGGAAAGCCATGATGAAAAATACACACTATAACCAACTAAACCAGAGAACTACACTAAATGAAGAAAACGCACATATATCAAAACCAATAAACTCTTAATAACACCACTAAGTAAGTCTAAAACCGATATGCAAAATTGACCATATGCTAAACAATAGTACTACACTAAATGCAGAAAATACACATATATATCAAAACCAATAAACTCTTAATAACACCACTAAGTCTAAAATCAATATGCAAAATTGACAATTTGCCAAACAATAATATTACACTAAATGCAGAAAATACTCATATACCCAAAACAAGTATAATCCTAAAAACACCACTAAATTAGTCTAAAATCAATACGCAAACTTGACAATTGTGCTTTAAACTACAACTGTACTCAACTATCAATAACATAAATAAAAACACATTTCTACGATTCTGATCCCGAAAACCAAACTAACATAATAAATTTTTAAAAAAACACTTTCACACAAACAACTCTTTTAGACTCTTGGTAGTCAAATGAATTAGCGCGAGTACAAAAAAAAATTTAATTTCCAAACAGTACTAAACTAATAAATAACTACTGCCCCGAGCATAATCTCAAAGAGCTATAACCTCTTTTCCTCTTCTCGATGGGGTTCCGTCTTTTGTGATTGATCTTGGGACGACTACTTCACTTGTCGTCTAAGGAACTTCTTTTCGTAGTTGACAATGGGGAAGCTCAACCTCTTGATCTTTGACAACTGTTCCTTTTTGTAGTTGAAACTGCGGCACTTCACTAGTACAAAACTGGATTAAGTCTTCAGATCGTAACTTGACTTGTCACACACAAAATTCCTTGAGAAAATTTCTCTCCTCACTGGGCGAGTCTCTTCTCTCTCCAAACCGTTCAATTTTCGAACATGGGCAGAAACGTGCGTTCTAGCATTTATTCCATTTAAATGCGACCGCTGCCACCAGATATTTATATATTATAAGCAGTAATGACTTCACTCAGCTTATAAATATAAAATTTATTAAAGTGAAGATCAACTAAAACAGAACACTCGTTCCAATATCAGGTTCAGTCTCTGCATTCGTAGTAATGTCCAAAGTCCTTCGCAGAGGATTATAATTGAAGAGGCAGGGTAATCGCGGCCAGTCTTTTGCTATCGCTGAATCGCTGAAGAGATAATTCGCTGAATCGTTCAAGCTGGATCTTTAGAGAGGCCTCCAATCGGTTCTCCCGTCCGATCTCCCTTCAAAATCTTACGCCGCGCCTTTTAAAGACCAGGTTGCTCTCGGTCACTCTTTTCGGCTCCCTTTGTCCCTTGTCTGTCGGCTTCTCCAACGTGGGAAAATTCCTGGTCCAAATGTTGGGTGCTGAACTGACGCCCCACCGTCTCCAAGGATGCGTGGGAACGGAAATTCCACACAGGCCGGGGAACATGTCCACTCTCGGACTATGAGAAAAGGGTCGTGGGAACAGAGTTCACAGCCCATTATGGCCACCTTTTCCCAGCAATTAAGGAAAAGAGCGCGGCTACATCACAGCTTAGCCCATTAGGGCCACTTCTTCCCAGCAATTAAGGAAAAGAGCGCGACTACATCACAGTGTCTAATATTAAATAGTGGCCTCGGTAGCCAAGTGGTCAAGGCATCGGATCGTGGCTAGCATGTCATGAGTTCGATCCTAGTACCACTGAAGACCCGCCGTGTAGGGGTGTGATGCGCGTAAAATCTGTCGAGAGCTCAAACGTCCTCCCGTTGGTGTGGTGAGTTAGTTAGGAGAGGGGTGCCAGCTCAGGTGTCGTCCGCGTCACTTGACCATGGTTCAAAATTACGCGGACTGTCCCTAAAAGCCCTCGTGTAACTGAACAGTGGGATGTTAATATTCACTAACTCACTCACTAATATTAATAAATATATTGGATCAGGGATATTAATGCTTGCTATCTATACAAGCAAAAGTGTATACCAAAGTAATATGTTTTAACACGTATAAATAATCTATACAAATAAATAAAATTGAAGTGTCTGTTTGTAATTTCAAATTAGCAGCTTTTTACTTAATGCATTAAAAGTATATACGGTACTCATAACAAAAAACTAATTTTTAAAGTTTTTGTCTGTCTGTCTGTTTGTTCCGGCTAATCTCGGAAACGGCTGGTGCGATTTTAAAAATTCTTTCACTAATGGAAAGCTACATTAACGGGGAGTAACATAGGCTATATTTTATTCTCGTATTCTTACGGGAACGGAAACTATACGGGTGAACGTGAAATTGAATGCCAAGATGAACGCCAAATTGAACGCCAAGCTGAGCTAATGAAGTCGTTGTTTTAGTTACTGGCGACCGATGCTCTTCATGAGACATAACAGTGTTACGCGCACATCATAAATCGCTGACACGTGCCATAATTTTTTTTTATGATAGTTATCTCACTGTTCAGTTAAGTAGAGCATCGGCTGTTTCGGATGCACTTTTAAAAATAATAAATCAAGGCTTCATAAGCAAAAAGCAATGCAAGAAACAAAAAATTGATAAGTTTTAATCCTTTCTCTTTTTTATTTACATTTTTAGTCACATTTAAACAATAGTTATTATTTGCTTAATATTTATATTGTAATCGAAGAATAATAATTTTCAAGGTATCTTTCATTTTTCTACCTCTCTGTTTTACTTAATTCAAATTGTTCTTAATTTCTTAATTGTGAGTTTTTTTCATTCGTTATATTTAAGCTGTTTTAAACTTTAACAGCTAAACTTTAAGTATAATAATTAGAAATCAATGTTAAACATTGTTAGGTTTTTATTCATGAAAATATTTCAGATTTTGATAAATTACTCTTAGGTTATTTTATTTAGTTAACTGCGTAGGTTTTTATTCATGAAAATATTTCAGATTTTGATAAAAAAAAACATAGCATTTATGATGATGTTCACAATCTCAATATAAAAGAAGATTCGTGGTTGTGTGAAAGATCCATTTTAGCACCTATAAACGACCAGGTTACTGCGCTTAGTCAGCGCATGTTAAATAAGCTTCCTGGTGAATCACAAACATACCTTTCCATCAATACAGTTTGCAATCCGGATGAAACGGTTAGTTATCCAACAGAATTTTTAAACAGTATAATTGTGCCTGGTCTACCTCCTCACAAGCTAGAACTTAAGATTGGCGTTCCCATCATACTACTCCGTAATTTAAACCCACCAAAACTTTGCAATGGTACTAGGTTGCGAGTAGTGTCATTGCAAAGAAACGTTATAGAAGGTCGTATAATATCCGGATGCGGAAAAGGTAACATAGTACTTATACCACGAATTCCCATAATACCATCGAATTTCCCGTTTGAATTCAAAAGACTACAATTCCCTGTAAGTGTCAGCTTTGCTATGACAATTAACAAGTCCCAAGGGCAAACGTTAAGCAAAGTTGACATAGATTTAACTAAGAGTTGCTTTTCACATGGCCAACTATACGTGGCATGTTCACGTGCGAGGAATGCCACTGGCGTTTTTGTTTAAGCTCAAGAAAATCGTACACCAAATATTGTATATAAAGAGATTTTTCAATAAATTTAATACTGTATATAGAGAGGATGTTCAATAAATTTATATGAAAAAAACCACACAAAAATTAACAAAAAACAAAGAAAATAAAAAAAATAAAACAATAAACACCAAAAAGCAGACAGAACACAAAAATATAAAAACAAAACATTGATTCACAAAGTAAAAAAATGACATTAAACTCTCTCTCTCTATATATATATAGCGTGTATGTATTTCTTAACGTGGAATACAGAATTATTAAGTTTTCGTAAGATCTATCAAATCTAAATATATTCATGTATCTAATAAAAATAAATAAAACAAAAACATTCATAAGAACTTAATGAAATTTATTGCAAAATTTTAAATTTTTTGAAAAACAAAACATTTATTGAGTTTTTGGAAAATAATCTGATGAAAAAAATTTACTAGTTAACAATGGTGTTACGTAGAATATTAGGGCCTCCATGTAAGATCAGATTTTGGACCCCAAGCCATATCTTACAAAGAATTGCAAAACCGTAACACACCGGGCTTCCCCCCCCCCACACACACACGTTGCGGGAGCGTACATTACGCCACTGATATCAAACATCGTTTTGCTTAGAAATCTAGCAAATCTTTCAATTTTGAATTTCTTTGGTAATCTTTCTTCACGAGATACAAATACTATAGGCCCAGACCTAGTTAGAGTCTGATAAATTAAGGTCTTTGTGCAGAGGTGGATTAAGCGGCTGGATGGCCACCAGGGGCCCTAAACTTGAGCAATTCTTACCACAAGATTTGTACAATTTATACGCACAGAAGGCTTCACACACAGCACATTTATACATCTTTATATTTAGTACAGTAAGCAGGGATGTCTTTTGACTTCTTGGGGCCCTGGGCCCTTTCGCAAAAGTAGACCCTGAGCCTCTGCACAAATGTAGGCCCCAACTATGACGCTTAAAAGTAAACAGGGCGTAGCATACGTTGTCAAATACTCGTACAAACCCCAAACAAATAAATGTGTATGACTTACAATTGCACAAATCGACTAGGCCTATATAAGGACGACGGTCATCACAGGTAGCCAGTTGACATATTATCCGAAATTCCAAGTTTTAATTTCCAATTTTTTTAAAGTTAAGGTTTATCTTGAGCAATTGAGTTTTTCTATAGCTATACATTTTATTACGAGATTTTAAGTTTAACGAACCTTTTCACTATTTTAGTTTATTACTCTTGAATTCATGGGCCTCAAACCTTTTACCGCCAGGGTCCTCCAACTAACTTAATCCGTCTCTGTCTTTGTATTGGAATCAGATCTCGAACGCCACTTATATAATTGTCGAAGTCTCAGTGTTATTTAAAAAAAATTATTTCAGGATATTACTGGAATCTGTCATTAAATGTAATTTTCTAATATATAAAAGAAAGTTTTTTTAAAAAAATTAAAATGAAATGAATTTAAGGCATCAGATAATTCAGTATTATAAAAAGGTTTTTTTGTTTCGATTGGAAAACACCATAAATTGTATTAAAATGATTTCATCCTATATATGAATTTCACAAACTTTCCAGTTATTTCATTTCATACCTGTTTCAATAAAATTCATCAGGTTTAGAAAGTTTTATTGCAATTTTTATATTCATTTGCTTGCATTAGAATTTATATTTGGGTTATGGTCAGGCTAAAAAAAAATGGGCTTTCCAAATGCGCTATGGTTTCGAATCTTGATTTCATTCACGACCCTTTGTTTTGAATATCGTAGTATGCTTCATATTAAACGAAATTGATCCTTAGACGGCGTAATATGGATGGGAGAAACGAGATACGTGTCACATATTTGTCACTAGCATTTCAGAAATTCCAGGTACTGCGTCGCCTATCCAAATTAAAATTTTCAGTTGTTTGTGATTCCAAACCATTTATTTATAGTACTAATATTACCTTTAATGAATATGTTATGTGTATTGAAATCAGTAATTCAAGGAAGAAAATTTTGAGAAATTCCCTTAAATATTATAAATACTTTACTGTAATAAACTAAAATTTTCTGACTTACAAATTTATGCAGCATATAATACGAAAGTCATTTTCATTTACATTAATAGGAATAAATGTATGCATTCCATATAATATTGTCAACCACGTTGAAATATTTAGTGAAAACATGCACAGATTATCCAGAATATTAACGTTTTTGACGAATGTTAACATTTTGACTTGAAAATAATAAATTAACTTCAATTTTTTTAATTAATGGTCGTTACAGTAAACGTCATCCTATTGATGCGAGCTGCTAATTTATTTTTCACTACTTTTCACAAAACATCAAATTTAATCAGTTAATTCCATTTATTTAATACTTAAATCCGTCAAAATATATTTTATATATTTTTTTAAAAAAATGTTAGTAGTACTCAGTGGCTTAAAGTATACCTCCGCATCGCAGGGAGGCCCAGGATTCAAGGGGCCCCATATAGACTGACTGATGTCGAATAAGTAATCCTTTGTAAGATCCGGCTTGCGGCTTAAAACCAGACTTTATAGAGGGTCCCTAATATTTTCCATGAGACAATTGGTGGTACTTAAAAAACTTTACAGATGACCGCCCTTCCTTTGTAAGCCCAATACAACCAAATTTATAAAATCTGAGAAGTCCTAAGTTTTCGTATGTATTCTAAGGGAAAAAATTTCTTAGTGCTCATCTTAAAAAAATCGCATCTATATTTATATACGAAATGTTCACTTAAACTTTTTGCTAGATATAATTTAACAGAAATGTGTTTATAAATTTTGTATAACATATTTTTTACGGTTCAGTTTTATTAATTAAAATGTTTGAATTTTACTATTGCTAAGTATTTTGTGCGGGATTCAGCATTGATTTTTAAGAACTTTTATGTAAGGTTTTGCATCTTTAATTTCTAAATAAAACATAAAATTTGTACTTTTAAAATCTTTTAATTACATGTTTCGAAAATAAGATATAAATATTTGTCATGCATAACACTGTTTGGAGCTTCTTGATTTTACAAATTTCTGTGTGCATGTGAATATTTGGTACATATGATGTTGATTGTATTGCGATTCACGATTACTTGTAACAAAATTAAGGGGAAATTTTTGAAGCTAATTTTTGAAAATGCATATGAAGTTTCATTTTTCACTTTTTTTTTCTGTTAAGTACAAACTTTAAAGCATCAAAGAAAATTTTGTTATGGAATTATTCAATTTTTTTCAATAGCAAAAAGTATGGACACAAAAAGAATAAAAACTGATTGGCTTTCTTCCTTTTTCACTAGATAACTTTTGAAGGATGTACATTATAGTTCTACATTCTTTTATAAAATTGAAAACGGAAGAATGCTTGTGTATTCTGAAAATAAACCCTAAAATTTTAAATTTATGTGCTATTTAAGTATTTCTTAAAATTAAAAACAAATTTAAACAATTCAGAGAGAAAATCCTTCCTTTCCTTGTCATTGTTACTAATGCCACCTGTCTGACGTAGTCAGATCGAGGCCCACGATATTCATCATGGCATCGGGCTAGACTGTACGCCTGTCGTTAGCCGTAGCTTTGAGTACCATGCAGGTGACAGTACGATTTGGCTCGGTTCCACCCCAATTTTGAGAGAGAACACATTGGGAGTGGTCAGGGGCCTCTCTTTCCTTTCCTTTGTGTATATGATGTTGCGAATTTACTTATTGAAAATTTATGTTATTTTCAATTTTTTTCATTTTTCCAAGTGTTACTTGAAAATAAGCTTTAGGTTCCATGAAAAATGCGTCTTAAACTTACACAGGAAGCTATTTCTTCTTGGTAATTTTTTTTAATAACAGTATTATTCATAATAAGCTATTTTCCTCTTCGAGTATTTCGCCACAACTCGTATCTGTAATAAATAGATTTATGTAATTTTGTCCCACTCCCACTTTTGGAGGGGTGTTTTTTAAAAATAATTATAATATTGTATCATTTTCATGCTTATTTTTTGTATCGTTTCCTGGTCTATCCCGTGTTAAATCGAACCTGGGTAATCTCACTAAAGTTTACTCAGGAAAACTCATACACATACCTGTAAGTTGTATGTGGCTTTACTTTCCTCTGTTCTGCGTGAGTGAATATTAACGTCGCACTGTTCAGACGAGGGCTTTTGGAGACGAACCTCGTAATTTTGAACCATGGTCAAGTGACGAGGACGACGCCAGAGCTGGCATCACCTCTCCTAACTACCACACCAACGGGAGGACTTTTGAGCTCTCAACAGATTTGACGTGCAGTGCACCCCTACACGGCGGGTCTTCAGTGGTACTGGGCTCGAACTCATGACATACCAGCCACTAGTCTGTTACCTTGTCCACTAGGCTAACACGACAACTTCCTATATTCTGCAGATCATGATAAAGGGCTGATGTTAAAATAGCTTTGTATATTTAAATTACTAATATATTTTTACTTGATAAAGTCCAATCAAAATAGGACCCTCGGTGTTTTTTTGTTGTTGTTGTTGTTGCACCAAGGCGTTTGGTTACCTAGCTACGCCCCTGTTATATAACTCTATATTAAATAAAAAATATCAATAGTGTATTTCCAATCTGAACAGTCTGGAGAGTAAAATGTCAAATCAGGTGTCATCCTCCTGAATTCATATCATGATTTAAAATTACGAAGTTTGTCACCTCTATACCCCTCACGTTGTTTCGAAGTGCGATATTAACAAAAGAAAAGAGAGAGACCAGGCAACGAAATTCAATCAAAAATTAACGAAAAATCTATTTGTTAACTTTTTTTATAATATTAGTTTCTGTTCACATCTATATTTTTTATTGCAGAGAGCGTAATTACTGTTGGATATTGATTAGGTTTGCTTTAAAACGTTTCTAGCCTTCTGTAATAATTTTTAAAAATATTTTTCAAAAATTGATTTTTACAATGTATAAAGGTACTTTCCCTCCTTACGAGTTTTTAAAAAATTTATATTTTTTTGAGGGGAAGGGGAAGTAAAAATTTTAAAAACAATGAGTTTAATTAATGATTTTAAAACATTCATTTTTTAAGAAAGCAACTTAAAAAAGAACCAGCAAAAAAGTAAACGAAAAAATTCATATTTTTTAAATGTAAAATATATATATGTACTACTTCTGTCATTTTGCTTTTTGACCTTTATCTCGCTATAATCTTACATGAAGTTTTTTCACACACCGTCGAATAGTTATAAAAATAGACTTCTAATAGAAGCATGACTTCGATATAATTTCTTATATTTTTCATACAATAATATTTTCATTAAATTTCTCACAAATAAATTGCGTGGAAAAACTTAATAAAAGTGTAATAATGATAATATTTGATGTACAGAATAGAGAGATGCATAATAGCAATTATTTTTCAGTATTGATTCAAATGTTTTTTTTTATGTTATTAATACTTTACAAAAATTCAAAAAAAAATTATTAATCCGTTTACATTAAAAATATTTTGCGTTGTAATATAATTAAAATATTCGTTCTAATCAAGATATGGAGTAAAAAATATCTAGCCAAAAAGAATAAATCAGGGGAAAAGAAGTGAGAAGAAAGGTTCCCACGTTTTTTTAACAAGCTAATTATGGCGCGTTTGTGTTCGAGTGTCGGTGTCGTAAAATAGCCCCCTCCCCCCATGTGAATCATGAGATGAGTGAGAAGTTTCAAAGGAGTGGTCCTAAGCTTCCTTCCCTTTTCCTGGTCTAGGAGGATCCAATTATCATATTGTAGAACCACACTCTCGTCTCTTTCATAGCAATCCTCCAAATAAAATATTAGAAAAGTTAATTTGCATAGAGACATGATAGAAAAATCAAAAGTATGAAAAAGCATTCACTTTGAAATAAATGTAAATAGTGAAAGAGAAAAAAAAAGAACGACAAATTAAATTTACATTCAACCATTATTTTGATTAATTTTTTTTTAATAGAAAGGACTGAGAATTATTGGAGTAATCCAATATCATCCATTTTCAGTTTTCATGTCTTAAATTTAAAGTTACTGAGTTACACACAGCAATGATTTTGCCACTTTCTTCTAGTAAACTAAGGAAGTGATTTTCCCTTTTGTGAGCATAATTTGTCCAGGCACAGAATGTTCAGAAATACATTAAATTTGAAATAGTATATGGCTGTGGAATTTATCTAAAATCTGAACTTTAAAATAACTTCAGCAATAAGTTTTAAAATTCTAATTAATCCTGAATTGTACCCAATTTATTAAAAATGCTTTTAAAATTTCAGAAATATAATCCCTGAGTTAGAGTCGGAAAGACAGTAGTGTTTTAAAAAGAAATTTAAAAACTGCATTCACATATTTGTTTAAATAAATAAAAGAAACTGAATACACAAAGAAATATAACATTTCAGTCAACACTGAAATTCTAAAAATCACAGCTTCCTGTTGTGAATGTGTGGTGTG
>BMAO01016044.1:0-42596 GCA_019973975.1 Trichonephila clavata | reverse complement strand
GATGTCTTACAAATAACAAGAAACTCCAGTTTCATAACAGGTACCGCCAGAAAACTTTTTCTAGTATTCCAGAGAGCAAAAGCGATATTGAATTTTTAAGAAATATTAATAAAAAAAATCATATATATTTTTTAGTAAATTTCCATGCAGTAAATTTACTTGAAATCAAATTAATTATATTTATGAAAACATTCCATTAATTTCATTTCACGAAAAAATTGAGTTTTTAATTTTTTTAAAAAAAAGCTCTTTGCTACATATCATTCAATCTGTAACCTAAACTGAGCTTATTTTTTAAGCAATAATTACACTTTATCTTTCATATACTGCAAAATAAAAACTGAATATTATTTGTAATCTGTAAAACTAAATAACCAATCATTATTTGTAATAATCATAACTTGTCCGTACTTTAATCATAAGCTAAGCCGGGTTGATGAGTGGACATGATCAATAACTCATGGCAGCGTAGTATCTTTCGAATATTTTTGGTAGTTGGTAGTAGATGTTGATTCTCTGGTTTTGGTGCAAAAAAAATTCGCCTTGCACAGGAACTGTTACACATTAAAACTATAAAGTTTCAAAATTCTCAAAGTGATGTAGTTTGGAAGTTTGCAAAGTGGGATTATCAGCTCAGGGGTCGTATTCTTCACTTGAACCTAGTTCAAAATTACGAGGTCCATTTCCAATTTTCTTTGTGTAGCTTTGTTGTGCAACGATACTAAGCAATCAATTAAGTATTTGTGAGCTAATTTACGAATCGTTACATTTAATTAGTACATGATTATTCTTCCAAAAATGACATTGTTATTCTTTAGAACTATTCTTTCAAGAAAATAACTACTAAAAATACTGATTTTGAAATAAAATTTGAAGGAAAAAAGATAAAAAAATATCATAGATCCCCTAACACACTAAATATCAGCGTAAAAAAGGTTGCTCCTAAAACGCCAAAACAGCAACAACAAACAAGAACATAAAAATAGGCAGACAAATAAAATTAGCATCAACAACAATTTTGACGCAATATTACAATACAATATCAGGTAATCCGTAGGTCAAGGGTGTCAAACTCAAAGGCTAGCTTGATCCAAACAAACAAGGTTTAACATAAGGTGGGCCACAAAAACACAAAAAAACAATATTCATAGAAATGTAGGTTTATTTCGAATAATAATCATAATCTATATATATAAAGGAGAAAAGCGACTCACTCACTGACTGACTGACTAATCACGATATCTCCGGAACTATTCAACATACAGACTTGAAATTTGGTAGACATGTTCCTTTCATAGAGTAGACGTCAGCTAAGAACGTATTTTCCGAAATTCGAAACGCAAGGGCGTTAAGGCGGTTAAGGGGGTTATAAATAATTGCTTCAGTGTTTAAACTACTTGATGTACAATCTTGAAATTGGGTAAGCAGATTCCTTTCAGAGAGTAGAGATCCGCTACAAAATGAGTTTGGAGAAAATCGACCCCCAAGTGGCGTTGCAGGGGCTTAGGGGCGTTATAGATAATTATTTCCATTTTTAAACTATTTGACGCACTGTCTTTAAATTTGATATAAATAGATTCCTTTCGTAGAATAATGATCAGTTACAAAACAGGTTTTGTGAAAACAGACTTCTAAGTGGCGTTGTGGGGGATTAAGGGGCGTAATAGATAAATATATCCGTTTTTAAACTACTCGACCTACCTGCTTGAAAATTGGTAGGAATGTTTCTTTCATGGAGTAAATATCCGCTACAAAACAGGTTTGGGGAAATTGACCCCAAGGGGTGTTGTGGGGTGGGGTTTAAGGGGCGTTATAAATTCCGATTTTTAAGTTATTAGACGTAGTCTTGAAACTTAGTAAGCAGATTCCTCTCATAGGGTAGAGATACGCTACAAAATGGGTTTCGTGAAAATTGCCCCCAAGTGGCGTTGCGGGACTTAAGGGGCGTTACAGATAATTTTTTCCATTTTTAAACTATAAGACGCACAGTCTTTATATTTGATAAATAGATTTATTTAATAGAGTCAGCTATAAGAAGGTTTTGTGAAAACAGACTTCTAAGTGGCGTTGCGGGGTATAAGTGGCGTAATAGATAAATATTTTCGTTTTTAAACTACTTGACCTAGCTGCTTGAAAATTGGTAGAAATGTTTCTTTCATGGAGTAAATATCCGCTACAAAACGGGTTTGGAGAAAATTTACCCCCAAGGGGTGTTGCGGGGGTTAAGGCCAGATATAAATAATTATTTCTATTTTTAAACTATTAGACGCACAGTTTGAAATTTGGTAAGCAGATTCCTCTCATAGGATAGAGATACACTACAAAATGTGTTTTGTGAAAATCGACCCCTAGGCCGCGTTGCGGGGGTTCAAGGGGCGTTATTGATAATTTTTTTTTGCATTTTTAATTTATTTGACGCACAGTCTTTAAATTTTGCTAAGCAGATTCCTTTCATAGTGTGCAATTCCCCTACAAAATTGGTTTTGTGAAAACAGACCCAGAAGTGGCGTTGCGGGGGCTCAAGTGGCGTTATAGACAATTATCCCCATTTTTAAACTGTTCGACGTACAGTCTTGAAATTTGATAAGCAGATTCCTTTCGTAAAGTAGAGAAACGCTACAAAATGGGTTTTGCGAATATCAACTACCAAGTTTAATTTCGGGAGTTTAAGAGGCGTAATCGATAAATATTTCCATTTTTAAACTATTTGATCATCCTGTTTGAAAATTGGTAGGCATGTTCCTTTCATGGAATAGAGTTTCTGTAACAAAGAGTGAAACGAAAATTGACCCCTAAGGGAGGGTCAAGAGGAGTTACAGAAAAAAATTAATGTTTTTAATTGTTAGACATATATACTTGAAATTTGTTAAGCATGTTTCTTTTGTTGAATAGAGATCCACTAAATGTATTTTAAGCAAATCAAGTTCTTAGGGGAGGGTGCAGGGGGTTACTGGGACGTATTGACAAAAAAAATTACTGTTTTCGAGCTACAAGGACTATAATAATGAAATTTGGTTTGCATTTTTCTTTTGTTGAATTGAAATCCGCTAAGAGCGGTTATTTTGGAAAACGGCTCTCAACGGGATTACGGGGATACTGATAGTAAAACTTCTTTTTTTCTGTTAGATTTAGACTTGAAATTTGGCTTGCATGTTCAATTTACGGAGTAGAGATCCACCGAAAATTGGTTTTGCGGGAATCCACTTGGTTATTGGGTTACGAAAGAGCCATAATATCATTCTATACTTCAATTTTAGAGATTTATAGAAAATACAAATTAGATGAGTTCTGCCCTTTTTTTTGCGACAGTTAAAGGTATAAGTATATTTTTCAATAAAATCGAATTCTTAATGCTAGGACTTAGATATCAATAATTTATACATATATATAAGCAGTAAAAATTTATAAAACATCATGAAATACCCAGCGAAGCGGGCGGGTAACAGCTAGTAAATATATATTATTATATATCATTGTGGGTCAATATATAGGCCAGGCCGCAAATCTAGTCTCGGACCGCATGCGGCCCGCAGGCCGCGAGTTTGACACCCCTGCCGTAGATTGTAGATTTTTCGTGGGTAGTGATACTTACTACAACATCTGGTGAAAAGAGTCAATGAGTGTGCAAATTGTGTTTTAAGAGATGGAAGACTATGCATTCTAAACGGTTTTTCACTGTTCTATGTACATTGGTGACAGCACAGTTAAATAACTTTTCAGATGGTCTCATTGGGTGAAAGAATAGGGAATACTCAATGGCGTAACGTACACTTCCGCAACCCCTGCATTGCGGCGGGGTCCCAAAGTCTGACTGCAGCCAAGTACCTACACTTTGAAAGAGCCGACTTGAGGCACAAAACTTGACTTTGCATGGTGGCCCTAATATTCTCCTGGGAATACTGGTGTTCAAGAAAGCCCCTGGATATTTTGCAGGTATTTTTAGCTGATGTGTCCCATGGGCGGTCGAACGTATGATCTTGGTTGAGCCTTTGTGGTAAATGAAATTGAATGCACTCTGAAAGGAAGGCAGTTTCTCAGCTTCAGTCTGTCATCCACATATTTTCGGATCATCATAACGTCATTAATGCAAACCAGATTCTGCAAATTACCATAAGCGATGACATTTCAAGACATGATGCCTCGTTGAAGTTTGGTGTGGTGATCCACAATTGCGATTGATTTGGACCTATTACCTTTAATTGCCCTTAAGAATGTGTTGGAGTCGTGACCATTTGTGTTTCAATATACCATAGAAATTAATTTCCTAGAACAAGTTGATTGCTTGAAAATAGCAATATTTTGTGTTTTTTATCTTTATATAAAATCTCTCTATTTTTTTTATAAATTCTCTTATCCTTATATCTTTTTATTGGTAAAATTGGGGAAATTGGTAATGAGATTGAAGAATTTGCAGATCTTGCCAGGGAAATAAATTTAGAAGTGTATGGTGATGACGTTCAAGAACTGATAGATTCCCACAATCAGGAGCTGACAATTGATATGCTAATAGAAGGACATAAGCAAAAACAGGATATTGAAGAAGTTTGAGCTTTTGGACCGAGAAAATTGCAAGACGGTAGGAAATCCGACCGAAGGCCTCAACTGATTAGAAAAAAGGGTTACAAATTTTAGACAGCATAGACTCCAACGATGAGCATATTTTTTCAACAAAACAAGGAATACAAAAAATTATTAGAATAATGCGAAGAATTTTTGAGGGAGAAAATAAATACTAGAGTCGGCAGACTACTTTGTTAGATTTTATGAAACCTGCCACATCAAAATAACTTGGGTTTGCGGTTTTGTATGTGTGTTATCTAAGATTTCATTAGACTTTTTTTCAAAATTATTATTTTCTTTCGTCTACAGTCCCAAACAGAAATAATTTATAGGTATTTACATGCGAAATCATATCCCGAAATCATATCACTCAGTCCCATCTATCACTTAATTTCAGGGTATTGCTGTATACCACAAATTAATCAATGAATAATATATACAATGCTCTTTTCGATTCTAAGACTTTATATAAATGTATAAGAAGGAATTATTTTCATAATTGTCAGAGGTAACGCCTCTAAATACGTCTACGATTTCAATACAAACTTGCACATGTATATCTTTATTATTACGAATGATTTGATTCTCCATCTACATGACTGTTATTCCCAAATGCCGACAAATTCATACGTCTTCAATTAATTCTTTTGATATTCAGTAGATATACGCGCGAATATCAACAATAGAAAATGATTAAATACTAACCAAGATCTCAAGAAAATAATTGTACAACGTAAATATTTCAAGACCCTTAAATAGAAAATATATCTCTTACATGCATTAGACTTATTACAATTCCAAAGTTTCGCACTCTCTGAAGTCAAGTTTCATATAGGAGTAGAGCTTATTTTAGTAATCTAATTAAGTACAATAATCCCACTCACAGTTTACAAAGGAAAATGTAGGATTTCCATAGTAGAGACTTCTAATCTAGAGTTATGTACTTTAGAAACTTGATGCATATTTTAATTACCTTAAGGGCAAAGCCAGAGAGATTTAGTCAAATGAAAGCGAAACTTGTCTTGCCTCTGTTCATTATTTACACTCTCTGCTGTTGTTACCATTTTAAAACAATGTTAGCACTGATAAGTTCATTTCAACAACTTTTTTTAAAGCTGTAGTTTCGGCAAGAGACGTTAATTAACACTGGAAGTTCTTACTTATTTTAAAGTTTACTTACATAATTCTGTAGTGCTCTGGGAAAAACTTGATACATATGTATATTTATTTCCAGTGTTACATACATGGTCTATTAGATTAAACAAAGCGAATAGGAATATTGCATATTATGAGACGCGGAAATTATGCAATTTATAATAAACTACTAGTAATAGTACTGATAGAAGTGACTATCTTAAGGCAGATTACACACACACACACACACACACACACACACACACACACACACACACACACACACACACACACACACACACACACACACACACACACACACACACACACACACACACACACACACACACACACACACACACACACACACACACACACACACACACACGTTTATTTTTATTTCTTATAATTGAAAAAAGGTTTATAAACTAATTATAAGACATTCATTGAAGTTTTAGTAAGCCCTAAGTTAATGTGAAGAAACTGTAAGTATTATGCATATGATTTTTCAAAGAACATATTTAATATTACTATTACTACCGTAATTGTAAAAAGCTGTTTATAGTTTTCTTTAAAATATTTTTATTTGTAAATTTTTAGTTTATAAAAATTAGTTAAGATAACAAATAAACGATTAAAGCTTAGAAAAATAAAGTTGTACTACATTTTATGCATTAAATCATAAATATTAATACAAGTTATCTTCAAAAAAGGTATCGAATCATAAATTATTTATTCTTTCCATTATCTGCATTCAAATACATTCATTCAAGAGGGGAAAATCAATGAACAGCTTTCTATAGTAATGTTAATGTTTTTTTCAGCAGCGCAAAACGACCGCATAATATGAAAAAATTCGAATCGATTTTCATAAAAAAAACATGCCTTGGGTCACAAAAAAAAAACTTATCTTTTAATTATACATTTTCTTTTTTAAGAGATTGTAAAAGATACAAATATTTCCTATTAATTAATAAATTCCTTCATTTTTTACAGTATTATAATGTATATTTCAATACAATTTCTTCTACCACTTTTTAAATTAATCGTTCTAATTTTTCAAACGATTTCTTTTTGTTCCATCTAAAAAGTCTTTAAAAAATATTTCGATCATTGATAAAATGTGATTCTGAAAAGCGACTTTACTCTTGTATTCAGATTTCCTACAAGAAAATTAAAAGAATGACTTTTTTCTCTTAAAAGATAATCAATAATTCTATTACTTTTCTCTAGAAGTTGGGTTGGAATTACTACTTTAATGTAAAAACTCACTGACCCGTGTTACAGTTTAGTAATCTTTTCTAGTAACAATAAAAAATTCAAAAGGAAATCTGCCGAGTTAGATAGGAAAAAGTTTTCTTAATAATTTTTAAAGGGATTGTATTCCTTTCCAGGAATTTTAGTCTTAGTGGGAAATTAGAAGTTTCGACTTTTAAAATTTTTCATAAATACAAAACTTAAGTTTTCTGAAGACACGATTGAATTACATATTATTATATTTCTTATCGTTCATGGCACAAAGTTTAATTACTTTTAAAATGAAATTTGAAAAATCCAGTTGTTTCTTTTTTTCCCCTTAGAAAGTTTAATCTTACCATAATTTATGTATCTCTCTATTATTATATTAACAAAGCACATATAAAATAAAAATAAATGAGTATAATACTGATTGTAACAAAATTGCTATGTAATATTAATATGTGTAATAATGTAATAATATTGCATGCGAGCATTTATAATATACATTAGCGAACTTCAATAAAACCAATTGCACTGAGTTTTGCTTTGAATTAAGGAATCAATTATCAGCAAATATTGATTCATTGTAATAATCTAACATTAACAATGGAAGGAGTTAAGATATTTATATTTTAAAGTTTTCAGCATAGCTGGTTCATGAACTCTGAAGCAACTCCAACACATTTAATTTTTTTAATTTATCAGGCGTTTCTATTCATGTAAAATATCTGGCAACATATATTTTGTTTTGATTATTCGCCATACGTTCTTATTCATTTTTATGCATGAATCGAATCATGGAATAAAGTTAGGTATGTTAAAACTTTGTTCTTGTTAAATTCTTATTGTTAAAATACTTATTCTGTTAAAATTTTATTTTTAATGATCTATTCGATGCTATTCATTTCTAATTTATAACAACTGTATTCTTAAATTCATTACATTAACTTCTATCTCGATTTTGAGTATACACTCTGCTACTTTGATTTTGCTTAGAATCTATAACCACAAGCATATTTTGATAATACTGTCGGATCTGTATTTAACGAAGTCCCTAAATCCCGGGAAAAAAGTTTGTTATGTGGAAAATTCGTTAAATAGAGATTCGTCTTTCAGTATACTTTTTAAATCACATAAAAGAAACTTTATATATTAATAGAAAAAGTAATTATTCACTCGATTTTTGTAAATTGACATCTATTTATTTCATGTATCTTACACAACAAAAATTGTAAGGAAAGCAAAACAAAACATTATTCTGGTATACGTTGCATTTTCAACTTAAAAAACACATACTTTGTGCAAAAATTAATGAATTTTACTTATTTTAAGCCTACGAGTAAGTTTTAACATATGTTATTTTATAACCAGTAACTTTAATCATACATTACCACATGCGTCCTCAAGTTTAATTACTGATAAAGTCTGTTAATTGAATTTGAATTTTTTGTTTGAAAAAATGAAATTTTTAAAGTTACTGTAATTTTATTTCTCCAGGTGAGTTAGGCACCAGATAAAACCAGTTTAAGTTCATTAATCTCCATAAAATTTGTTAAACGAGAGAATCATTTTAAGTATCCAGAAATATTTAAAAAATTATTCCTTTTAAATAATTCGCTTAAAATCTGCTGTATTCTGAATTTCTGATCAGTTGCAAAATTCTTATTTAAAACTTTATTACATTTGATCTGAATGAATTTGTTATCACATTTATGATACGAAAAGTTTTTTTCTGTAGATAAATTTAATTTAATTAGATGAAAAAAATAAACTTTACTTTTGATTAGAAATAACGCATTACATATTTATCTTTTTTTGTAAAAATAGTTAAAGTATCCTCTTTTGAATTATTTAATTCTTTTCGTTTGATGAAACTTAAAAGTTTCAAAGTTTTTCGATTAATATAAGTTCCACGTCCTCTCTTATTTATTTTGCTGTTATTGTAATACAAATCATTCGATTTACTTATAATATTAAAAAATGTAATCATATATGTCAGAAAATCTTTTCTACGTGATAAGTTCCCATTATAAGTTAAGAATTGCTATTCGAATGTTCTTTCCCAAAATGAAAAATAAAAATGCTGCCATAGAATATAAGAGAATTTCTATCTCCAATTTACATTATTTTTAGAAACATACAAAGATTTAAATTATTTCTAAAGCTTTAATTTTATCCATTAAGTACTATGAGATCGAGAAGCAATTTCCGAAAGACAAAAATGTCTTTTCCAAGTGAAAATCGGAAATTCTTTAGTTTCGTGCAGGGTTTAAATTTCCTAGTTCTAAGTCAAGCATTCAGTATTATATTTCTTTTGCATAATGCATAAAGCAAAAAAATTTCGTCAGCTTAAACTCTCTAAAGTATGATTTATATTTTACTTCTTCATTTTGAAATATCCGAACAACTTTTCGTATATTAAGTTTGACCTGTGTTATTGCGAGACGATATTTATTTATAAACACCTACGCATGTACTATTTTTAGACATTCCTTCTCACTGCCCATTTTTAACATAACCCTTCCCTCAACCCTCAAGCAAATATTTAATACATTTGCTTTCTTAAACTATTATATATAATAATTTAACATTTTGGGTTCTCTAAATTTCAACCCTCTAATTATTATAATTTGTATTACGCATGTAATGCGAATTTTCTTTTTAAAACATCTTTTTATAAATGAACTTTTCCAATCTAATTTTTGGTTGATTTTAAACCCTTTTTCCCTAAAGCGTTTACTGATTTCTCCACCCACACGTATTTGCATCTGCACAAAGGAGTAAACATATCGGGGGCGTTCACGTCCCTTTTATTGCCTGTTAAGTTCAGATTTATGGCAACACTAAATTAAATCAGCATCGAGATAAAACGTTGTAATTGAAAACTACGGCGTCTGATTGTGCTCCCTTTTGGAAGAAAATGGGATTGAAACCGAAAATGGAATACTGTTGTTGAAATGACGAAAACAACATTTAATATTTTTTGACAATCAACAACAAAAAGAAATCAAAACTCGGAAAGAAAGTTCTGGAAAACAGATTTCATCCGAGATCATTTTCGTAGAAACGGATACAGGTCACTTGTTGAGTAATTTTCTAAAATTGGAATTTTTATTTCCTCGTAGTTTTGAAAATAGTTAAGATATTTCTCTATCTTTAAAATCAATCAATTGTTTTTAAAACGGGGAAGGAGTTTTTATGTTTTAAATATTAATGAACACTGGTTCTTTATTGAAACATTTGATGAATGTTTTATATTTTTCTTAAGTTATTTATGTGCTTAAGGTATCCGACTACTCTAAAACTGTGAATTTCGCCAAAAATTGACAATTTTTTTATGATTTTATTTTATGAGCCATCTTATTAGCTTTATAAAAATACCAAGTTTATAATTTTCCGTTTAATAGAACAAAAACTACAAGTGTTTCAGTAAAAGCAGATGCCCTTACTTTAAGCAAGATGTCATACTTTAAAACGCGTTTTACTCGAAATGTGATTTTTTGAAAATAATCAAACGGGGTCAGCGATTGCTAAAAAAGTTTCGAACATAATTAACTGAAATTTTTTCTGTAAGTTCTGTATAATAGTAGAATTGTTTTAATCTTCAAATTTATCAATCACTGTTTTATTACAAAATTTACAGTCCCTTATGTGAATATAATCACTGTCTTTTTAAGCATTTTCATATAGTAACCGAGATAAAGTGCTCAAGTTTTTGTAAAAAAGAAAATATCTCTTATCCTGAAGGTCATTTTAAAATTGAATAATATAGCAACACATTAGACTGAAAAAATTGAAAATTTGTTCATAAACCTTTGGTGCAGAATGGGCCACGTTTATGCTATTTTTTGTCAATTTTTACCTATTTTTTCCCATTTTAGTAATAATAATTTCTTTTTCTCTTCTTAATATTAGCACATTTTTCTTAAAATGCACTAAACAAATCTAAAAATAACAAAAAAATCCCCATATCTCCTTTTTTTTTAAAAAAAAAGTTGTCGCAACCAGTCGGATACCTTAAGTTTGATAATATCTACACATATTATATATGCTTCATAAAGGAATATTTAAACTTTATTTAGGAGACAAATGATACAATTTAAAAAAATCTTTTATTTATTGGTTTTTGCAATGCTCTGGCTTGTAACCTATGTATATGTACAATGTAAAGCAATTTTTGAGTTCAAAATACTACAAAAGAATAACCATTTACTTTTTTACAGAAAATTTTAAAAATACTTGGAGACATTTTAAAATGTACTCCTTTTACAATAATTACGTACACGCATGAAATTTTATTTGTAAGGACGTTAAACTATGTATCACAAAAGCTGATATAGGTTTTCTACTCTAACATTATCGGTACTTGTAAAACACTTGTTTTTATGAATGCTAATTTGTGATGGACGTGCTGTCACGCGTTCATCGGTGTTGGAAGGTTAAAATAAAGATCAGCCATTATCAGAACAGTTCAATTTTATTATTCTATCAATTAATTCTAAACCCCCAGGGTGAGAAATGCACCTTTTTATTAAGTATAGAAGCAAAAGCATGGTAGAAGAGATATTTAATAGTTAATTTATAATTCAAATAACTTACTCTTAGAACGTTTTGATAATATACTGTCTGAATTATCGTAATTCCGTTCTCAGCTATTCGACTTCTAGCCGATAGTAATGTAATCCAACTTATTGACCAAATCGGGAAATAACAATATTTGATTATTCAACAATTAATGGTCTAGCAACGTCTAACTCCCAAGCACTAACTTCTCGTACCGAAAAGTTAATGCTTAAATATCATTCTTCATTTACATAAACCATGTCTTCTTCTTCGGGAGAAAGTTTTCAATATAACAAAATTTAGAAGAAATACTTTTCCCCAATAGGGTTAGTAGGAGGCTCACGGATAGACTCGTTACAAATTGAAAATTCCATAAAAGATGAATAAATTCTAAACTCAACTGTTTAAAAATTATTTACTGCTTTGATTCAAAAATGCATACTAACTTTTATTATATGTACTAATAGAAATGGTTAGAAAAAATATCCAAACATTTGGCACAATAGAAACATTTTAAACGAAGATAAATTAGTTATTTTTTTATTTCTGAGATAAATCTGTTTAAAGTGTTTATTTGTTATTGTATATAAAAACGAACATAAAATATAATATAATTCAAGATTTTCTTAACTTAGAGTTTTCAAATTTTGTGAGATTGTAGAAAGTTATGTAAAGAATAGCTTAGAAAAAACATTTTACTTGAGTTTGTGACTGATTTCCCCCCCATTTGAATCGTACTGTATCCCCTTAAAATACTTTTTAAGAATCAAGTAAATTGAAAAGTTTTTTACAAGATTTTTTACATTCAAAGAACATAAAAAGATAGCTAATTGGTCTATTGTACGTCACTGAAGGATTATGTAAAGTGAAAATTTAAAAAATAGTGTTTTGTTTTCCCTTTCATATTGAATATTTTATGTCCATTAAAATGAAAAATGATGAAAAGCTGATATCAAGTACGCTTGAATTCATATTTAACAAGCTGAAAGCAACTTTGCCTCAGTTTCCATGGAAACAAAGGGAAAAAAAGACTCCTTTCATGAGAGAGAACATGTATCTTCCTTCAAATAAATATCTGTAGAAGATTCAGAGTATTAAAGATTGATTCTGTTTATATTGCTCAACTAGTTCGCAGCATATTCATTTATCTTTTAATATTATTTTTCACGATTAAAATTTCGTATTAAAAGTAATGTGGATGTTTCTTACAAGGATTTTAAATTTCTTAGTTAAAATTGATATGAAATAAACTTTTCAAAGAAACAGCTGCAATTCTAGAGGTATTTTCAGAGTTATTTGAAACTATATTTGAACCTTTTACATGCAATGAAAATTTTGTTTTACATCTTTATATATATGAATAACCCTTATGGCTAAATACAAAGTTTTTTGGCATGCAAAACAATCATACTCCAAATTCTAGAATTTTTTCATAATTATTGATTTATTTTAATCCAAAATATATCTAGATTTTTGTAAAGAAAATCATATATAGAACGTATTAAGTATTTTTTGCATTGTTAAGGTACTATAAATCAGCGATACTCAACCTGCGGCCCACCGGGCCTTTTTAATTGACCCAGTTCAGGGCTTATTGCTCTGAGAAATTCATTTATTTATGAAAATTTGATGGGAAATTCTTTGTTAAGGAATCAGATATATCAAATTTGCTTTTTGCTGTCGATGTCGTATGGGTGCGAATTGATATTTTTTTCTGATTAGTGATATATAATAGACAACAGTGGAGTAGTGACCATTTTGTGACGAACTCATTTTCAACTATCTTCCATATCTTGCAAGCGAAAAATATTCAAAGAAAATAGATTGTTTCAAGACGATTGGGAAGTTGACTATTTTGTAGTAAAAAACAAGCATGGTTTAGTAATTGCTTGATTCGTCACGAAAGTGTATTTAAAAAATACTAATACACAAGAATTGTTCAATAACACCTTTCCTCGAAGATCTCTTTCAAGGGATGATAAATAAGCTTCCTTGAATAATCTTTACAACAGCAAAACAGTGTTTTGTCAGTGGTAATGTCACAGGGATAGCAAAGGCACCCTATGAAATTTGTTATATCATTGGTAATCATGTAAAATCGATTACTGATACAGAAATTGTGAAAGAGGGATTCTGAACTGCTTCCGATTTAGAAAAGTTGATTGACAAAAACGAAAAATAATAATTAAAAAAAGCAAAGTAGGAGTTTTAATATTTTGAACAATTTCCTTATTTTAAATTTGCTATATTATCTTGGTCTTAAGACATCCCCCTTCCATTAATCCTCATGTTGCGGATTAATCTTCATGAAAGAGCCATCATATGTATGCGGCCCGCGTGAAATAGCTAACATATGTATGAGGCCCGGCAGGAAAAAAGGTTGAGTACCCCTGCTATAAATTATAGTTCATTCTATGATTTATTTTAAGATACTAAACAAGAAAAGAAATTGGTTCACATAGCAAAATTTTCAATATATTACCTCAACTAACAATTAAATTCAACATTTAGACTACAAAAACCATTATATGTAAAAATTCTTTAATCACCTAAGCCTTTTCATTGTTTCCTTTATATGTTAAATTAATATTTTTTTAACTCCGAGATTTCTTTTTACATTTCATTCTGACTAACTAAATTTGTGTGTTTTAGACTCGTCTTTAATAAATATGCTGCATTCCGTGGAAAATACTACATATTTATTCCTTAATAAGAACTGGAAAAAAAAATACAAGTGCATTCCTCCTCTGAAACTTCCTTATATTCTAGCAGTCCATCAGGCGACGTTGTCCATTAAGAAATGAAGTTCCCTCAGAAATTTTTTTTTCTTCCAGAAAGAGCATCGAAACAAATTATTGTCCGGACAAACCATATTCCATCGAAACCTGTCTTCACAAATTCGCTTATTCGAAAAACTCACTCGATTTTTCGTAACAAACAAAATAAAACAACTCCACCACGTGAAGGGACATAAGGGAATCAATTCCCTAACAGAATGACAACTACTCCTACTGTTCCATTTAATGGATTCAGATGATGTCAGGAGTTGCAGACACAGCGACTCAATGCTAAGGGAATTCATTCAGGGTCAAAGACCTTGAGGGTTTTTGATGAACTTGGAATGGTCAAATAAATGGACTACTGGGCGTTCAGCTTGATTGAGATGTTTATTTTGGGGGAGGGAATCAATATCGTGTGGCATTGTTCTGCCGCCCACAGTTTGACTGTCGAAGGATAAAGATTTATGGACATATTGAAGTGAAAAGCTCTACTGACATAAAAATTTAATACCGATTAATTTTCGTTTGTTGGTTTCTTCTGTTGTAGAAGATCTATGAATCCAGTGGGTGTCAGTGAACTCCCTTATTTTGATGGAGGTGGTTATCGTTTCGTGCCATAGGCGAGCTTTGGTTTCATAAGTTTAAGTTATTTCTTTTTTTGTTGAAATTTTTTTATTTAACTTCAGAGTATAGCTAGTATTGGAAGTTTATGGTTGCAAAGAAGCAATATACAACATTAATATGCAAATTTTCTGTCTCTAGATGAGAAAAAAAAAAAGGAAAAACGAGGTCATGTTGTCAAGAGTTAAAAATGTGAACGAAGTACATAGCAATAAGAAAGTCTATTTCGATTTCTTCTTCTTGTTTAACAAATTATTTTTCAATTCTTAAAATCTTTGAGGTCATAAAAAATAAGATACGCATATTTATATTGCTTGAGATATTCAGATTCGTTTCCTCATGTAATTTTTAATATTACTGTACGGGAAGAACAGTGTTTGAATAAGAGTTTTAAAATTTTATATTGAGAGATGCTCTTTAAATATATATTTTCTTCTACATTTGTTTCCGCATATGCATTTGGGAGGGGGAACGATTTTTGTTCCTTTTTCGATCGCTATACTCAAGAAAAGTTGCCTTTAGCTAAATAAAAAGGTAGAAATTCTTTCAAGTAAAAATGTAAGTCCCACACTTCCATCGATCTTGAAGTTTGAAAAAAAGAAGACATTTCTCTAATATTTATTTGAGTCTGCCAATATCATAATGCTATTGTTCTGAAAGTGAAGAATGAAATATGTGAAGAGAGAAAACAAATAAAAGTTAGTAAATTCAGAATGTTATTTATTTTTTCAAAATTTATAAACACTCATTAATAATATAGTAAATATATTTTTCATTTTTTTAATTAAAAAAAAACGGACTTTGAAAGATTTTTATGAAAATTCAGACATTATGAAGACTGAAAGCCCGTTCATCCCTCTTCATGAGTGCAATTCCAATGCTTGACCTCCAGCACTACTTTTTTGTAATTAACTGTTGGTATGTAATATTCAGTTTGCTATGGAAATGGAGGTATCCCTCGCCTGTTCACCAAATTATTTAGACTTTCAATACATTTTCAACAGATGGTAATGTGGCAGTTAATTATTTTCGATAAGCGATTTTACTTTTGTTTTAAAATACTTTTCAAATAATGAGTGTAAATGTCAGAAAAGTGTGGTAAAAATTTAATAATCTTTACTAGAACAGATATTAGTGCTCAATATTCGGTAATTCTAGAGACTTTGTCTCAACTCGGAGGTTGCGTGCGCAGCTTGGGTCATTGAAGAAGCAGACATGGTAAAATTAATTACTTTTATTTATGACTGATCACACTTTATGATTAATTTATAATTAATTCGAAAACCTTGGGAACAGTCAACTAATCTCTTAATCTAACTTATAAGATTATTCAAAACACGCTTATCTTTTGATCCACTTGTAGATCACTTATCAGCTCTTTCCTAATCTCTGATATGGCCCTCTTCAAACCATCTTCTCTAGTACTTCCACTGCTCTGAATGGATGTCATAGGTTAAATACTAACTCCAGGACGAACGTCTCACGATTTTTTCTCCACGATCAACGTAACACACCCATTGCCAGGATTTAAATAGCATTTACCTTAGTAAAAAAATCAAGTCATCTCTGCGGAAAGAGGTTTTAAACTCAAAAGTCACAGTTAAAGAATAATCTCTCCAAGAGGATTACCGTAAAATCCGGCGTGTAACGCGCACTTTTAACACAAAAAATAAGATCAAAATTTACGGGTGTGCTTTATACACCGAGTATAAAAAGGATAGCTTTAAAAATAATAAAATAAAAAAACAGATGATTATAAAAAGAAAGTTAGACATGCATCGAAATACTGTCTATTTTAAAGAAATGACACATGCGAATTTAAAGAGTTGTAATTCTAGAAATATACCATTTATTCACACAAGCCTGGTATAATACCTCGTATAAATTACTTTAAAAATATAAGCAATACATTAGTATTTTTCAGGTTTCTTCGTAAAAAAGAGGGCGCGTGTTATACGCCAGATTTAAGGTAGTTGAAAATGCGTATAGAGCTTTTTTTTAGCAAAAATAGAGAAACTTTTTAACAAATAAGCTTCTTTCTCTCACGAAGTCTTAATGCGCAATAATATATGAGCCCGTATGAGACGTCAATATGCTTCAGTAACAAATATGTTTAATAAAGTAGCTGAAATGGGGATTTAAAAAATTTAATATATGTACGAAAAAGCTTCTATTATTACGGTTTCCGAATACGGAATAGTATGATTATTAATGAATGCGATGATAATTATTAAAAATTAAGCAAATTACTATTCCGATATAAACTGGTGTCCAAAAATTAAGCATAATTGATAATTATGTGAATAAAGAAGGAACTGTAAATCAGAATGGCGGGAAACGTGATATGCGAGTGTAAAATGGTTATAAAATAAGAAAGCAAATCAAAAGAATGATAATAATTAATTTTATTATCCAAAGTAGCAGTTTGAAAGAAAACTGAGCATAGCAAGGATTCCCACTTTAAAGAAAAAATGAAAGAAAACATTAAATAAAATACTGATGCTGCAGTTTAATATGGCGTGTGGTCACCTCTCTGGCAGCCAGGCACGCTGCACAGCGATTTACCATACTTGCTATGAGATGATGAATGAGTTGTGGGCTCAAACGGTCCCAAGCTTCTTGGAGAGCTCTGTTCAGTTCTGTAACGGAGCTTGGTGGGTGCGAAAGGGCTGCAGTTTATCTCCCGAGTATATCCCATACATGTTCGATAGGATTTAAATCAGGGGAGTTCACAGGCCACGACATGCGCTGGATGTTTTCCGTTTCAAGGAAGTCATCCGCTCGGTGACAGGGCGCATTATGATCCATGAATATAAAGTTAGGACCGACAGCACCTCGATACAAGCGAACATAAGTCTCAAGAACTTCGTCTCTGTATCTTTGAGCAGTCACAGACCCCGTGTCAAAGAAATGGAGATCTGTGCGGCCGTCCATCACGATGCCTTTCCATACCATTACTCCCATTGATAGAAAATGATGTTTTTCCGTTATGTTTCTTGGTTTAAAACGTGTTCCACGTTCTCTCCATATCGTTACCCACCGAGAATCACTACTCAGACTAAACTGGGACTTGTCATTGCCCCTCTCTCCCACACTCCAATGTTGATATTTCAAACTCCAGTTCGAACGAGCGCGTTTATGCGCAGACGTGAGGGAAATGCAAACTGCTGGTTTTCTGACATACAGGCCACCATGATTGAGCCTCCTGTAAACAGTTTGTCTCGAAATTCGTATTAATGTGGCGACTGTGAGCGCCGAACCCAGTGCTCTGTCAGTACTGCCCCTCTGACGTCGCGCCCTTATTACCAAATATCGGTCTTGGCGAGGGGTTGTGACTCTTGGTCGACCTGATACTGGTTGTCGGGTAACATCTCCCGTTCTTTGAAACCTCTGCCACAGTCTTGAGATCACAGACTAGTCCCCATTCAGAATTCGAGACACTTTGGTTTGTGATCGTGAGGATTCCAGCATTCCAACGATTCTTCCTTTCGTAAACATGTCCAATTGGCGTCTTTGTGCCATCATTCACCTTGTTTGATGGTTAACAACGTTCCTTCACACAGCAGTTGCACGAAACTTGTCTGAACTGCCTATGCTGCGTGAATCGGTTTCTCCGCGTTCCGACATGCGCCGGTGTTTCGCGCAGGACGTAGTCGACTGAAAAGTTTTGCATAAACCCAATGTTTCTTCTTCACCCAATTAATATCCGCAAGAAATTTGGAATAATTTTACGAATATTTACTCCATGTTTTTTGCATTTTACGATTTATGCTTAACTTTTGGACACCAGTATAAGTAAAATTTCATTCACAAAAGAGACCAACAATTTCAAAATTGAATGTTCTGCTTTTTAATCTAGTGGCATGTAAATTTATTATTGTCGGGGGTTGCATTTACCACCACCCTCCAAATTCGTGTGAATGTATTATTTTAATTGTCTTTCTGATAAGGTCAACCAAATCCCTTTAATTGTGTTACGTTTTATAATCCTACAAATGGGTTGGAGTTGTTTGGCTGGGAAATTTTTGATGGATGGGACTTGAAGGCAATAAATATATGAATTAACAAAGAGGCACGAAAGAAGAACACAGAGCAAAAAGTCCTAGATCTATTAAAGTACTTAGAGTGAAACTTTGGAAAACAACAAACATTAACATAGCGATACAGAACAAATACAGGGACACAGAATAACAAATATTTGAAATTCGTGGTGGCAACCATGAGAAGATGGCAGCACTGCGGGACAGTGACCTTGACCAAGTAAAGACTTTGCCATTGATCAGTGGAAGGGCAACAGTGTACATTAACCATAACAAAGCTGTATAAAAACAGTGATTGTTTGGAAACTGCTCAGAGGGAGTTCTGACGTTTTTACAATTGTGGATGTCATGCTGCAGTCCCATCAAAACTCGTGATAAAAAGTTGGATTAATATCTGAAGAGACTGAATCTACCCTAAAGAGGAAACCAACAGGATTACCAAGTAGTACTTGTTCTACATAGACAGTGCAGCGATTAGTGATGACTCAACAGCAGATTTCAAGAATGAATTTGTACAGAAGGATAGCACCTAAATGACGTAATTTTAAAAAAAGAACAAATTCCATTAATTCCATCACTCTATTTTATTAGATTGTTAAGAAGTTCCCTTTTTTGTGTCACCCTGTACAAATACGAGGGAGCTCTAATATCTTAGATAATGATAATATCTCAGATAAAGATGATAAAGAATTGAAGCCACGGTATGGCGGTAATAAAAAAAACCCGTGGTAAATGGGAATCAAAATAATGATATCATCGATCGGTGATCGTAAGGAAGTCTCTGATCCAGCGACAGCTGTGAGCGCATTCTGTCTTTTAAGTGAATGACTCGGATGAGATTCCCAAAACTTCGCCATCACGCTTAAACGGCAGAGCGCTGAGTCAAACAGAAGGTAGAAGAATTTCGAAAATTGTGAGGTGCTGAAACAACAGACGACATGATTAAAGTGATTTTCTTAAAATCAAGATTAATACCGAAAATGTGACTTTAATGTATATTGTTTGAATAACAATATCGGATGATTTGTAAAATAACGTGTTTAGTGATAATTTCACATACAGTGTTAAAATATTTGAAATGTAAAATATGTTTATCATTTATTAAATTTTATTTTTTGAAGATGAAAAAATAACGTCGATTAAATTACGAAATATTGCTAATTTTATCCAAAAAATAAAGTATTTTTCGAGTTTTTTTTGCTTGTTTTATAAACATTTGGAGTTAGCCATTTTAATTTTTCTCTTCTCATTTGGAACAAAAATGTTGAGATAGCTGTAAATTAAATAATTATAGAAATTGATAAAAATAGCGAATTTTCTCCATTTTTGAAAACTTCGAATACAAATCACTAGCAAAAAATATTTCTTCATTAAAAAAATTTTTTTTTTGGCCTTTTTACTTAGCTAGGCGAAAGGAAATTCTTTTACAGAGTAGAATGATTTAAAAAAAAAGGGGGGGGGATTCAACCCACCCTAATATTCATGCCTGAAAAGATCTTAAGGCTTCTTTGCTTGACTGTGTAATATGTCATACTCATAAACTATAGTTAGACTATTTTTCTAATCAGATTTCATTCTAAGGTATTTTCAAGTGTGTAATCACATCGTACCAAATTATTTACATTAATGTAAGGTATTCAAGTAAACAATTCAAAAATCCTACTTTAACCTTTAATATAACTAACAATAAATTCTATTATATCCTGCCTAAGTTTACACTCCTTATTTTAACTATTTCTATAAAATAACATTGAGATTAAATTTTGTGATTCATCAAAATATTAAAATTTCTTTATGAAAGTTTTTTAAATTTCAAATGGGGTTACGGAGTGGTGTTTTACCATCGCAGACCTAGTACATTCTTAGGTAGCGGTTATCTCTCCTTAGTGCGGCACAATGTAGGTGGCATACCAATCATCACAAGTAATTTTCACGCCCAGTTTCCACCCCAGAAGGAAGCACCTGAGCTCTGACGATGCGAAACCGTGTTAGGAATTTAATTTTGCTGAGAGCACCCAAGCCAAACAAGCACTCTAGTGATTTTTTATATGCCGCATAATCATATGCTATGGACGCTGTCAAGGTTTTATATCATTAAAATCCACTGACTTGGGCCGGGGTCGAACCCGCAAACTTGGGCGTACAAGGCTAGTGCCAAACCCACTACGGTTTCGCACTAGCCGAATTATTTTATGAAAGTATAAGAATAAATTTACTGCATGCATCTTCCCTTTTTAAAATTTTTCTTATTAAAATGAAAAATAAATCTCAAATATGGTCTGCAATATTTACCATTTGAATGTTCCATCTAAATAAAAAAAAAAACTTTAAAAAAATAATACAAAATTGAAATTACTACTCTTTTAGAGGAATAAAATTTATTGCAGAAAAGAAACTTAACATTTAAATTCTATATTATAAGCAAATAAGACATAAAAAGTTTTTGAGATAAAGAACATTTCTTAGAACAAAGTAAGCAAAACCGAATTTAAAAATCTGTTCGAAATTTTCTTAAAGAGTGTTTTAATCGTAAGATTTCTTGGGAAAATTGAAGGTAGAAAAAAGTAAGGAAACAAAAACATTGATTTTCTCTCTTTTTCAAGACTTTGACGTTGATTTAATTTTCTTTAGTAAAGGACTTCGCTAATAAAATTTTGATGGAAGGTAGATTTTAGTCGATAGGAAGTTACTATTTTTACTAGTAAAAGAGTTCTGATTCAATTTTTAGAGATAAATTCCAAGTAAGTGATTTGATGTCGAAAAAGAGAATTCTTTGCTTAACAATTTTCATGGTGAAGTTTCGATTAAAATGCTACATGTAGTAAACGTAACTCATTTCACGCAACTTGTAAATAGCTTTAAATGTAATCTACAAAAATAACTTTTAGTCTGTACTTTAAAACCATTTCATCTTCAGCAGAGGTCTTTGTAGAAGAAAACTTTGAATTTGTTAGTTGTAGCTGAACTGTCTTATCAAATATTGTTATGAATTTTGTGCAATTAATGCTTAAAATACTGTACATAACTTATATTGAGATGTGTATTTATTTTATGCTTAAATTGTAATATTCACAATAAACGCTGTTCCTTTCACTAAAATGACGTTTTAATTGAAATTGGTGAAATATTTGAGATACAACCAAGTTGGCATCATTTTTGGTGACCAAATTTGGTGAGTTTGCGACCCTTTTTGACGACTTTGCTATCATATGGATGCTTTGGAAATTACTGGAGAAATCTATTAATATCACGATCTATGACGTAAGTGGATTTTTCGAGAAAGAGCGAGAATGCAGCCACGCAGACTATAAATAGCACTCGCTCACTGAAACTGAGTTAGTATTACTTCGTCTGTTGAAGACTTCAGTTGCTACGATAGAGCAAGTGTTTGCAAATAATCTTAATCATTACGTAATTTTATTTTTAGACATACTAATAGTTGTGTCTGAGCTTTGTAGAAGGTGTGAAGACCTTCTGGGATTTATTTTGAGAATTTTGCTGCTATATCCTGTACTTAATAGATTGTTTATCTGCAGCAACTTTCATCGCTCTTAAAGAACTGTTTTACTCTTTGAGACTGATAGCATAAAATCCACGAACAATATTTATCTCAAATAAAAAATCCCTATCTACGTAACAATATTTATCTCAAGTAAAGAATCCCTATCTACGTAACAATATTTATCTCCAGTAAAAAATCCCTATCTACGTAACAATATTTATCTCAAGTAAAAAATCCCTATCTACGTAACAATATTTATCTCAAGTAAAGAATCGCTATCTACGTAACAATATTTATCTCCAGTAAAAAATCCCTATTTACATAACAATATTTATCTCAAGTAAAAAAGGGTGCTATTGCTTTTAAGGGGACACAGCGATTGACAAAAACCGGTCAAAAAATCAAATTTAATTTTTTTACCCTAAATTATTCTTTATAATTGTTCCTATAACCCTACCAAAATTTGAAACCTCTAAACTTAAAAAAGGCAGAATTATGATAGTTTTTACGTTCGTTTTTATTCACATCCCTAGGACAAAATAAAACTTTAAACTGACTTATCTCAGAAAGATAAAATAACTAGTTTGTCTTCATTTAAAATGCAAGGGCTTTTTTTCTATTGTGCCTAATGCTTTGATTTTTTTTACCTATTGCTAATAGTACATGGAATAAAAGTTGGTATGCATTTTTCAATCAAAGCGATACTTATTTTCTTAAAAATAATTGAACTCAGAATTTACACATTTTTTAAGGAATTTTCAATAAGCATTCATAAAAAGAAGTGTTGTACAAATACCAATCATGTTATCGTCAAAGCCATATCAACTTTTGTTATATATATAGTTTGACGTACTTGTAAATAAAATTTCATGCATGTACGTAAATTTTTGTAGGAGGAGTAGCATTTTAAAATCACTTCAAAAATTTTAAGTTTTTTCCTTAAAAAATTAAATGGCTAGCTTTTTACGAAATATTGAGCGCAAAATCTGTTTTACATAGTATACAGACATAGGAGGAGACCAAAAAAATTTTGAAAATCCTTAAATTTAAATTTTTTGCTTAAATCGTACCATGTCCCCAAAGATCCAAAAGACGTGCACCGATACACTTTTGGATAGCCTCAATACATTCTAATTTTTCCACTTATCACATGGATTCGCGCTCATCAGAAACTTATGCAAGGGGAAACTCAGGTGCTCCTAGCAGAGCTCATTGAATGCTCGTCAAGAGAGGGGTAGCTTTTTTAAAAGATAAATAAAATGCTTCAAATTATCGTATTTCTTCATATCATATATCATTTTGAACATAAATATTTGAACCTTTAGAAAATATAAAAATTGAAAATCGATAATTTTTCGAAAATTCATGTGCCAGACCCTTTTAGTATTTTCAGTTTGAAAGACAAAACAACAATAACAAAAGAAAGTAATGGATAATTATTATTACATTGAAAAATGATTATGATTATTTTGCAGCATGATAATAATTTTTATCACCTTTTACATTTTCAAATTTAGAAATTTGTTTTTATTAATTTTCTTTATAAAACTGTATCACATCACGTCGATTACCTTAGAATAAGGCCACATAAAGTACTTTTTTATCTAAGTATATTTTCCGCAGACAACTATAATTAAAACTCGACCTACTTTTTACAGTTAGTATAGACAGTTCTTTAGATGTGTAGGACTCTAAATTACTTCAAACCTAATTTTTCCTTGAACTAACTCCATCATAAGTATTTGTAACCTATTCAGTTAAATAAAGTCCTTTTAAATTACTTTAGTTGTTAAATGGCTGTTGTGCTATTTTAAAATAATGAGAATGATATGGAACAAAGATACGGTATAGTAGATTTATTCACTTATACAATGGAGTATAGGAATATTATGTAGGACTAAGGGTTTGTTAAAATTAATTCATATAACATTTCGTATTTTATAAACTAATGATAAAAGGGAAAAAATATATCTCGGAGATGTATAGAAAAAGAAATCTTGAACAATGTTAGGGAAAAAGGTTGGGAAATATGCACATCATTATTAAAATAAATCATGGTCTTGTTAAATTTAAAAAAAATATCTTTAGGTACAACTTGCATAAAATTTAACCAAGAAAGAAAATCAGAAAATGTTGATTAATAATTTTCTTTTGTGAAAAAAGTAATACAATTATATTTAACTTCTCTATCCGTATGCTTATTAAAACTGCAACTTTAAATATTTAACTTTTGCAATTAAAATAACTAGCAGTCACATAAAAATATTGAAATCAATCTTAAAATATCAGATAAGGAATTTGAATAAAATAAAATAGATTGCTTTTTAAAACTTCAGTAATTTATTTTAATGCTAAAAATATAGATTTGAATAAAATATTATTTTAAATATTTTAAAACTATTATTTTATAAAAAAGGCAGAAAAAAAGAAACAGTATATTATTAATATTGATCTTCGTATTATATTGACGATGTACATATTCATGCGCCACAATAAAAGTTTATCGTTTGCAATTAAAGAACTACGAAAAGAAACATAGAACACCATTTGAAATACATACCAATAAAACTAATATATGGAATACTTTATTGCGTACTGTTCTGATAATTTAATTTTGAAACGGAAATGTTAATTACACAATTATGCATAATCAATTTTATATATCATGTGTGTATGACAAAAATAATTCCTTTCCATTTCGAGAAAATAATTGAAGCATAAAAATTAAATGAGTAGAAGGCGATTTTTCTTGTTTGGTATTCGAATATTTAAAAGGAAAAGTAATTATCATTCATTTAAATAATTAAATAATTCTGTCATAATTTGGTTTTTAAAAGCCGGATAATCACGTGAAAGATGATAGCAACTAATTTTAATTTCTAAGTGATGCACAAGTAATCTTTACAAGTAAATGATACCATATTTGCATTATATCTCAAGATTTTCGAAGGATATTTTGGAAGCATTTTGAACGATTTTATAGAAATGTTTTAGTACATTTCTATGAAAGGATCAGTTTATCTGAATCTATATTGTTATTATTTTATATCTATACATGTTTTGTTCTCCAAAAATTTCTTTTACCGTGTTTTATTTCAAAACATTTATTAAATAATAGAATTGACCGAATAATGTGTCATAAGAAAGCGTATAAATATAAGTAACAAAGAGTTAAAAAACTATAGATTAATTATTAAAACGTATACTTTTTGAAGATGTATAAAATAAAAAAATACTAACGTATTCTGTTGATTTCCCAATCCAATAGTATTAATAGAAATGCTATTAAAAAATCTGACATTCTCTCGGTATAAATAATGCAGAACTATCTTATTAATTTGTTTCGACAGATCGTGCTGTAGATTCGCTGTTCTTAATGACGGGAAAGAGTAAACGCGTTATTTGCAATGATTCAGAAAGCATAAAATAATAATAGACTAGCTGAAAAATGTCGCTAATTTATTTAGTTATGCCGCTTAGCTCGGGAATATAGAGTTGATAATGTAACAATATTTGGCATTCAAAGATTACTGATGAAATTACAAAGTTTGCGAGAGTACACTTGCCAATTAATATGGAAGCGTGCTCAGAAATGCGATGGAAATGGCCGAAAATTGGGATTTAAGGAAAATAAACCCAGTGGTGTAACGGAGATTATTAGCCCCGCCTCCCTGCGTTACGCCCCTGAAGAAACCTATATATACATACATATACCACGCTGGAAAAATATCATCCAGTGAAGAAGCGTTTTACCACTTTTAGACAGAAATAAGGATTAACACAACAAGCAGTACTGATATCTCTAAAACGTTGTTAACTTCAGAGAAAAACAAGTCTGAGCTTTGAAGTAAAGGTAAATAAATACAGAAAAAATGGACTGTGCTTCCCTCTTGAAACACTGCCCAACTCTTAACAAAGGATAGGTGACTTTTTCTTCGTGATATTATTCAGTCTCCCATCATCAACACAAAATAGTGATGAGCCATTTTTCTTCTTAATCAGATCTATAAGAGATGTCCCGGTCCTATCGATTAAGGTCATTGATCTCATTTTCTTATGTACTCTTTACTAAGCCTCTCACCTCTTCTTTCTTCAATTTAGGCAGCCGTTCTAGGGTATTGCCCTATCAATTGAAGAATGCCTGTATTCATCCTATGTCGGATGAAGTTTGTCTGGTCCACATTTGCATCACAACGACAACAAATCTCTGTAGTCGTAGAGAAGTTTCTTAACTTCATGCAGCTGTTTTCCATTTATTTGTTGAATATTTTTTAGAGCGGTGTTAATGTGCTGCATTTCCTCGGTAATATGTGTCGTAGTAATGATGTCAACAAGAGGCTCACCAAATGTAATTTCGGATCCTTTCTTTCCAGTTCCGCTTTTGTTCCCGACATTGAGGATTCGAATGGGAACAATCTTCTTTTTCCAGATCAACTAGAAAGATATCTTTAAAGATTCCTTTCTGGAAGACAGGGCTAGAATAATCTGTCATTGCATATCTATAGCTAGCTAGAGATGTAATGAATCTCCGTACTAAACATTGCTAATTGAATGTTTCAATCACGAGTGTAGAACAAGTTTGAGTCTTTTCATTGATTTTAGAAAAAGGAGAATTTCTTCCGCACTCACACTCGCATATATACGTACTTACTCACGTTCACGCACAGGTGCACACGCAAAATAATTATTTGTAACAGCAAGTTGACCTTTTTACAGATGATATAATACATTTTATAAAATAGCTTATATATATGATTACATAAGCAAAGTGGTACTAAGGCAGACTTATTAAAATTTAATTGGTTTTTATTCGTTATTTGAGTATTTATCATAATATGAAACATAAATATAAAATTGAATATTGATTCTAAGTAACTAAACCAAGCATTTTAAACTCAAATGAAAACGCGAGCCTCATAAACATAATTTTATCCAAATGTCCATAAAGCTAGTTCTATTTTTAGAAACAGGTTTACATTGAAATGGATTTTATAGAACAAAAAAGAATCTCTAGAGTCATGAGATTGTCGACTAGATTGATTACTAGCCTCAGAAATATTTGTTATAAACTGCATGCAACCTTGTTTTATGAAGTAGATATGTTTTTTTGTATTTAAGGTATTATTTAAATTAGGTTACAAAAAGAGAATTTCTTTTCTCCCTTTTAACTACGAGTTCATTAATAAATTTAAAAAAAAAAAGGTAGGATGGTGTAATGAGACTATTATGATCATTTTTACACCAACCAAGGTTTAATTAAAATTTTGCTTATTAAGAGCACAATGCATCGTAAGCTCATTACGATAATGCATTTCCTTCTTTATTCGAACTTTTTCTTTCTCATGAAGCATTCATTTCACTGTAATTAATTATCCCTTGATTATTATTCGTGAATGAACCAGTGAGATCTTTATATTTAAATCTTTCTCAAACTGGACTGGTTTCGAAATGGTTTTTATGTTGGGTGTGAGAAAATCCTTTTGGGGATAGCAACTTTCATCATATTCAAATAAATTGTTTTGGATGTTTTAAAATTCTTAATTATCTGTATTATTATTTACATGTGTATCTATATAAATATTACGCTAGGTGTGACAATCTCTTGCATCTAATCCAGTGCTTCTCAAACTTACAGTATTTGTGGCCCAATATTCAATCATAATTTCCATACAATAACAATGCATTGAATTCAATAATGCTATATTTTGACGTTAAAGTTACAGTATGACTTGAGCCTCTTAAGTTCCGCCTTCGCAAATAAACGTCTCTCTCTCTGTCAAAGGGTTAATTGCACTAGACGTATATATACGACTTTACGAAGTATGATCTTTTTGTGCAGTGCTATCCTAAATATTATTCCGAAGGTTTTAGAATGCAATAAAAGGACTTTAACAGTTTTTACGGAAGAATTTACTTATTTCAGAGGATTTGCTTCTTTATTCCTTTTCTCTCTCTCCAAATACATCACATACGTGGGCGTGCGTCGAAAACGATGGCATTAAGAAGCGAATCGAGTAGTTTTTAAATGACAGTTAAGGGTTTAGTTATAAAGCGTAAAAATTATCAAGATAAGTGTTGATATTTGTCTATAATTTTGTAAATGACAAGCCCATGGGATTACTGGTAATTATTAAACTTGTTAACTTATTATTGTTAAATTAATTATAAAATACATTGTGCAGTTCTGATACATTAATAAGTGTATTGTATCAGTGTAAATGTGTATTCTATTTTTTATTATGTTAGAATGTATTTTGTTTGTTTGCTTTCAGTAAATTAATAATTTTTTTTAAAAATGATCTTTTGTTTTTGACTTTTCAGTATGATCACGCTCCCCTTGTAGGGTTATCACGCCTCCTTAAGGGGGCGCGCCTCACAATTTGAGAAACACTCGTCTAATCTATTTTATATGTAATAATGTCAATTTTCAGGCTTGAGTAGTCCAAAATTGTTATATATATTTATGTTATACTTTATCATGAAATTTATTTAATTAACCATAAGTATTATACAAAAGTGAAATCTAAGTAAATTGTACCTATAATTAAAAATCAAACTTAAAGCTATATATTTGTATCGGTTATTACACTGGTAAAATATGTAGCTTTTGTCCTACAGTTTAACACAAACTCCTTCCAAGCATGCCTTATCGAAATTTTCAAGATTCTTTCACTATTATAGTTTTGTGAATGGTTGAATGAGAAGTGTTAATATTTGAAATAAGAAGAACCAACACTGAATTGGCATATTAAATGTGAGAGAAAGTACCAGGAAAAGTCAAAAAGTAAAGAGGGACTTTTGCAATTTCTCTTTCCAAGGTTTAGCAACAACGCTAGTATCCAGCGCTGAATGAAGTGTAGACGGCAACACTTCTATACAAAGTTTCCTTCATGCTCCTTCGTAGTCGTTGGAGTGTAGCAGACTGTTCAACATGACAACTCCATTGTCAATCTGCACAAAGGAGGAAAGGAGGGCAGTGATACGCTTTCTGTTTGTGGGAGGTGTGATACCTGCACTGGATACTAGCCTTCCATTACCATACCCTCAGCGATTTACACATTGTCTTCTGGGGTTGACGTCGATGAACTGTCTGCCTGATCTTTCATCGTCACATAAAGAAGTTCTTCCCTGTTTGAAGTGTTCAATACATTCGTAGATCTTGCTTCGCTATAAACAGCTGTTACCATACTGCGCTTGCATGCGACGAATAATTTACGCAGACTTCCCACCTTCCACAAACAAAAAGCGAATCATTGCCCTCCTTTCCTCTGCGGCGGTGTTCATCAAAGACCCATTTTCCGTCGAGAACGAGTGACGTCTCGAAGTTCAAGCAGTTTCTCGTGGGAAAATATCCCAGGGTGGACACCCCGGCGCTGATGTCCTAAGGGAAGTCAACCTCTGACCTCCCTTGATCTAGCCGACAGTAAGGGCCGACGAGTTCCCACGCCAAGCCGCCGGTTTCAAAGTGCACCGCGCGAAGGGGACTTTGGACCAATAGAATAAGGGTTTCACCGAATACGTCCAAACAGAAGTGACTATACATCACGTGTCGCTTTCGTGGGTGGGACGTATCCCACCTTTAAAGAGACTCTGAGGAGAGAGAGTGACACCAACGCAGAGACGGATCTAACTTCAACAGTATCTCCAATTCCAGCCAGCACCTGCGCCCCAGCATTTTTCCAGCTCTCGTTTAAAGTAGCCTTCATCAGGAGCAAATACCGGTGCACTTCAAAGCACTGCCTGTAACAGAACATTATCGCACCGGCATAGACCCGCGGCACCTCTTTAGTGGAGATCGACAATGAAGCTGCTATATTGAAAGGTCTGCTACACCACAACGACTATGAGGGAAGACGAGTGACACGTTGTATAGAAGTCTTACAGACTATCCCTCATTTAATGCTGGACTCTAGCGCTGTTGCCAAACCTTGGAAAGAGAAGTTGCACAAAGTCCCCTTAACTTATTGAATTTCTCTCTTCATTTTATTTATGAATAAAAATATTATTTACTAAATGAACATTTTACTTAAATAAGGAACAAAATAAATAAAAATACTGAGATTATCACTATTGAGGCTTTTTAGGAATCGGAAAAATCAATGTTTTTTACGTAATATGCCCTTCATTATTACATTTTCTTTCTTAAAAATATTTTATGAAAAAGGGATAACTTATAGAAGATTTAAAATACTCCTATAACATCGCTTTTATTTTTCTCGGGGATTAAATATCAGAAGCACTAAAATTATTGTAAAGAGTTTAAAAAAATTCAGCTTAGATTCTGTTAAACTTTTGATTATTTTCTTAAATTATTTGAAATTTTTAAAAAGTCATTTTACATATATTGTTTAAAAAAACTCAATGTATACTATAATATTACTTTTTTAATGCATCGATGTATGAACTGTTACAATTAAAGAAAAGTCACGCATCTCAAATTCTGTTCAATTCATAGTTTGAATTTTTCCGTCGAATTTCTAAGATTAACACGAAAATTTAGATTTAATAAAACACTAATATTTTATTCAGAGAAAGAGTTATCTGGGGATTGTTAAATATATGTTCTGTGTAATTTATGAATAACAGAACAATCCAAATTTCTGTTCATAAATGGTGATATTTTTAAGTTAAAGATAGTAAATTATGTCTTAATAGAGTTTATATCATACACTCTAGAGCAAATATTTGAAAAGCAAAACATCTTATGTTCTTCAAATGTTCAAAAGCTCATTTTAAAATTCATATAACAAATATAACTACTATAAAAAGAGATCGACGTGTTTTTTTTGTACTTTCTTTGGGTATAGTGGAAAACGAAATCTCAATAACTGTACTGTAAATCAGTAGTATTAAAGATGTACTATTTTACAATGATTTCACAATGGAAATGACAAATAACAACGATTTATGTATATTTAATAAAACGTTTTTATTATTTCAATCAGTACATGGACGTACACACGTAATAATTCTCTATTTAAAATATCTTTTGTGGGATTTTCTTTTATTTATGACAGTCTTGAACCCTCCAAGACAACGTGTATCATTTTTTTAGTTAACGTGACTGACGGGAAATGCCATTTCCATCATAACTTTATATCTTCAAAGACTTCCACTAAGACACATTTCAAATTGAGATGATGCAACGTTGCATCAGCCACCTATTCTGACCAATCGATTAATGAAATACCGGAAATCATGTGATTACCGAACATCCGTGAAGCCTCCGGTAGGGTAAGGTATAAAAACTGAGATCTCTGGAATGGAAAAGTACGCTTTTGTTCATTGTCATATGTCCTTGTGTGTTTGTGCTGTTTTTCTCTCTGCGTTTGTCAACTAAATTGAAATGCATTGTCGTGCGTTGCAATGACATAAAGGTATTTCAGCAACACGTTTGGTTCCAATGAAACCACTAAATACACCTTTTGGGAAACCTGTGAGTACAAATTTTAAAATTCTTTCTTTAAGAATTTATGTTGTATGCGAAACTAAATATAGTTAATTTCTCCGTCACTTATTTTGGAGTTTTTGCTCTGTGTAGTTTTTTTCCTGCTTTGATTTTTTTTGTCTATATTCTGTTAAGATTTTTTGTTGCAAAAGGAGACGTTTGGTACCGTCAAACTGCTTTAACCCCAAAATTATAGTCCAAAACTGTTTTTTGACTAGCTGGGTTCCTTTTTTTAAAGTTTTGATTCATTTTATCAATTACCTTTTTTAAATATTTAAATAGATTTTTTTTTTGGATTTTTCATCTTTTACTTTTTATTATTTATTCTTTCATGCTTTTAGATGTATTTTACATTTTCCCTTCATATCTATATTTCAGACATTTACTTAACCGTCTTGCGTCTATTTATATGTGAATTCATTAAACGCTGAGACCGTAAAAATATGTATATATACGTTTCTAGATAGATGGCGAAAGAGATTAATTTGTATTTATTTTCAATTTTTTTTCCAAAACATATATAAATATTTTCATCAAAACTTTGTTTTATTTTGCCTTTATATACTGAATGTACACCCGCTGTTCCGAAATAATCTGTATCGATTTCCTTTTGGAAAGACTTCATTCCGAACTTTGTATCTTATTTAACAAAATTACGTTTTCAAGGATAAAATTAACTTTTAACCTGAGAAAGGTACAATTTCAAGAATTTCCAATAGTTTCCAAATAATGAGTATGTATATAATCTCTTTTATAAGTTTTCTTTTAAACCTAAGAGTTTTGTCTTTTGTAGAATAGGAGTATTTTTAAGATTTTATGGTATATCTATTATTTTTTGATTTAAGTATTAGATTTTATTCTGTTTTCTTTTGAAGGAAAAAAAGCTAAGCAAACTAGAAATATTTTACTTATTTGAAATGTAAAACTGGAATCTGCAAGTTAAATTCTTCACAGAGTAATTGGTGGCAAGATCCAGAAGTATACTGATACTTCAAAGATATGTTCGCAAATAAAAAATATACGTAAAGATAAAAGAAAAAAAGAGATTGCCTATTTTTGGATTCAGACTCTTCCCAACTGAATTGCAGTCGACACTCTATGCATTATATAGTAGAGTACACTTTTTGCCTATGAATCATTCAAAGCATGAATCAGATATTTTTTCTGGAATATTTTCTAACATTCTCAGCAGTCAAGAGTTTTGTTTAGAGGAATTGTGGCAGTTCGCAAGAATAGTGCATGTTTTCTAAGAAATGCGTCCTTTTCTTTCGAAATTTTCGTGACTTGTCGGGTTTTCCAAATAAGAGTCACACCCCAGAAAATCCATGAACTCACCTCAAGCAAGAATGGAAAATCCCTAAAGTGATCTCAGGCGTGAATGGGAAAATCCCTCCTTTTTGAATATATATATAAATTCAAATTTTGCATAGTAAATTCTTATACTCCTCATAAGATATTTTAGTTTATTCTCATCTGATGTTCGAATATATTCACGTTATTTTCATTTTCAGTTGAAGTTTGTGTAATTCTTGTCATATGTTGTTTCTTAAGAACGCTAATGTTTAAGTGTTTTGGGAGATAAAGCTGTGGTTATTTCCCGTTAGGTGGGTAAACTAAAAACTGATTATACACGAAATTTTGAAGGGCTCAAGACATAAGTAAATTCACCCCCCCCCACACACGTTCTATTTATGGAACTCATGTACTTTTATGTTATTGCTAGAATATGCTCAGTGTACAAAGAATCTTGATTACCAGTTTTTTTAGGAGAATGAGAATTAAAATTTTTAAAATTTAGTATACACATAAAAATATCTTTAAAAATAATGCCTAATTCAAATGTATCTAATTTAATTGTGGAAATAATGAGACTATTTCATCCATATTTGCCAACTAATTATATTCACTAAAACTGGCGACCAATTTAAGTATGGAAATTAAAATTAGGTACATTTTTTGAAATCATCGACCTCAACGATATTGATATCCTTCGTTAAACCTACGTCTTATTTTGAATAGACTGTAGGAGCAGTTAAAAACAAACATAAATCAAAAAGGGATCGTCAGATAACCTAAGAAAAAACATTAATAAAACGTCGGGTATCCGCAGTAGCATCATGTCATGCCCAGTATCGTTTCATTTGTATCCTCCTTTCTGAGTAGATGCTTTTCTCAACAAAGCTAATGCATGTTAAATTTATTGAAGGTTAAAATACTCACGTTGGTATAGTACAGAAGCTTGGAGAGTGAAGTATTTGCTAAGAATATTCATCCATTTCAACCAAACATGGTTCAAAATTAAGAAAACTCTCTACAATAGTCCTCATGTGGTTTCTGAATACTATATTATGAAGCAATCAACCTATATAATTCCACGTGTTTAGTTGTTGCAAATTTACTCGGAGAAAAAGCAGCTGACTGCTTTAATTATCTCAATAACAACTAATTTATGAATGGACAGGGTCGAACAGATGACTACACAAAGAATAATCGGCGTATATACACAAATAAATACTATATAATGTGAACAACTTCTGTTTGATGTCACTCCTTCACCATCTTGCCTACCTAAGGGTGTGGGATGTAACAAAGAATCACCAGAAACTTCTATAATAATTATTATTCTATTATTATTCAAACACACTAATCAACCACAAGTGAAACTACAAGAGGAGCCCCTAGGAGTGATATATAAAGAGAGCAATCTATTCGAAGTAAACAAGTGCAAGTGATCTGTTTAATTTAATCTAATTCAATCTATCTTAGATTCTAAACCTTAATCCACTAATTTATTACAGTAGCAAACTCCTTCCTTAACTCACGTTGTGACAATGAAATAAATCTCATCTACGTATCACTGCAACAGTTACCCTGTTTCTTCTCTCTTACATTTACAAAACCTTGACTTCATATAATCAAACTAATTTAAATATCAAGGTTTCTTCTTGAGGGATGGCTGTGAATCAACGCGAAAGCTAGCCTCAAAGTTTCCCCAAGAGGATTAATTATATGGTCGCGTATAGATCTGTCACAAATATTTTACTTAAAGTAGCGCAAAACGCACTCATTATAAACCAACTTTACAACATTCCAGAAGCGATTCTCTAGAACAGTTCTACTAACAGAAACACTTAGACAGATAACGTATCTCTATTATCGTAGTCAACACATACACGACTGAACTCTATTATGAAATATAGAGCCTCATGGAAATTTCTAGATGGATTGATAATGGAGTCTTCTCCATGATGCAATGGAGGTATCATATTTGATGCCAAGTTTATCCCGAAGTGTGATAAAGTCAGAAATATGATGACCCAAAACGCATCTTCTATGATTGCCCTAATATTATTTTTCACGTTCAAACTGGGAAGTGAACTTTGCCCTTATAAAAATCAATTTTCTCCAAATAGAGTATTGCTGCAGAGAAAATATCATACGTGGTCTGTTTCAAAATCATAATCTGTTAATGATAAAAATTGAATTGTCAATTATATATATATATATATATATATATATATATATATTATATCAGCCGGCTGGGTGGCGTGGTTGGTTTGTCGCTGGCCTTCTACACCCAAGGTTGCGGGTTCGACCCCGGCCCAAGTCGGGCAGAAAATCGACAGCCGCCATGTCGTATGATTATACGGCATGTGAAAGATCCTTAGAGTGTCTATTTGGCTTGGATGCTCTCGGCAAAATTAAATCCTAGCACAAAGTTCGCATCGCCAAGAGCTCAGATGTCTTCCTCTGTGGAGGATACTGGGCGTCAAAATTGCTTGCTGTAATTGGTATCGCCTATATGGTGCAGCGCTAAAAAGTGGTACCAGCTCCTGGGGAATGTACTAGGTCTGCAAAGGTTTAAAATACCAATGCGTAGCCCCATTGAAATATATATATATATATTATATTATATATATATATATATATATATTATATATATATATTATTATGCCATGTATTTCTTTCATTTTATGTTACTATATATATATATATATATATATATATATATATATATATATATATAACAAATAAAAATACAATACTGTTAATATATAACGATAAAATTATAGCCTATACTATTAATTACTAGCATAGAGTTAAAACTAGATGATAAAACTTAATTCGTGAGTACAGCAACAAAATATTATTTCCGCCAAATACATAGTATCTGGTACCGCAAATAAGTAGTACCGCATAAAATTAAAATTAGTAACTTATGAAAAAATAATATACCTTAAATATTGATATAAAATTATAGCAAATAAAAGGACTTCCCAAACATACACAATGATATTAAATAAAATATAGTAGTATTAATTTATGAAACATGTGGTGCCATCTTTTGATTAACTGTATAACTAATTTTAAAAAACGTTATATTATTACATATTGTCATTTCACTGAGAACTATTAGAAATATAATTGTAAAGAAAATTGGCAGGATATTCATGTTCAATACAGTGGTTAATGATATATACATTAGATTTATATACATTAATATTTTAGTTAATTTATATACATTAGATTTATCACTAACTAATATATATAGATATGAGGATTAATTTAAGAATACATTATCTTCGCCTTTTCTTCTAAGCTCACGTAGCTTGCTATCTTATTTATCATTTTATAATCCTATATTTAAAAAAAAACAGAACAAATTAACATCTCTGTGAATATATTTATCAAAAACCACTAATTGAATGTTACATATTAACTGGCATAATGATTTTAAATAGAAGTCGCTGCAGGGTGATCCAGAAATGTTTATAGAGGCAGTACCGGGAGATAAACTCGATTATTTTTACTGATTTGTCGCCGAAAGCCATGGACATGTTTTCTCGTTCACAACGTAAAAGCCTATTTATCGAAAGCGCATCGCGCCAGCCACATAAATTCCTGCATTCCGACTCCAGAGCTTTTAGACCTCCAAATAAAGCAGACCACTCACTTAAGCCAAATGATTTAGTACCACGAATCTGTGCTTCGTTCTCCTCTGAACCACGGTAAATAATATTGCTAGAGCTACTTCTCTCGCCTGATTCTGTTTTTCTTGTTGTTGTAACTGTAATAGTGAAATTTGGAATTGAAAATGCATGTCCTTGTGGTAGTGTTTCAGATTGAATCAACGACGATTTATTCCAATAGGTAACAATGATAAATAAAACCATAAAGAAGATAGAAAATTACACTTGGTGGAGAACGAACTGTACTAGCGTAAGACAAATTCTCACTTTCTAAGAATTTGTAAATATATATATATATATAGTTTTAATATAAGTTAGATAAATCGAAAATATTTCTATTTTTTCGTTTTTTGTATAAGCATAGATGTTTCAAGTATTAAAAGATCATAACAGTTTTTTGTATTTATATTATTTAGTTTAAAACTATTTTTATTCAAATAATATGGATTTAAAGGAGTTTGTAAAAATTAATTTTAAATAAAATTTTTGGAAAATAATTCTTTTTGTGTTAAAGTTATGAGAAAATAAAATTTTATGTTGAACAGTTTCACAACTTTTGGAAAACCATTGAATGACAATAATATTGCTAATAATATTTCTTAAATAGCATTTTAAGTGGTTAAAGATACTGTTAAAATTACACTCGAATTTACAGTACTAGCCAGTTTTATATTATTACACACAGCTTGAGTTATTTTATCTAGTTCTTGCTCAAGGTTTTTATATCAACACAATTATTTTAAAGGAGCTGCATTTTAGCAGCTAAGTCTTTGCAGGGACTGCAAGTCCTCAAGTGAGAGAGCCATTTCATTGGTGGCACCATCTAGTGGCGGATCTCTCTACTAACTTTGACGCTTGAACTTAGTTAACTCAAACTCTCTGGATGGATACCAAATATTTCCATGATTTAATTTTGTCGGGAGAGCCAGAGCTAAATTGATGGTCAAGGGATATATTACAGACCGTATAATCATATGACATTCGGGCCTACAATTTTTGCATCCATAAAATCTATCGACTCCAGCCAGGATCAAACCCGCAACTTAAGATTTACGTGGCGGACACGTTAACTCTAAGCCACCAAGTCTACTTTTATATCAACATGAATTCTTTTAATAAAGTACATACTGTAAAGTTTACATTTAAATCAGTTGACTATATTAAATTTATCCATAACTAAAAGCAATTGTTTACTTGTTTAAAAATTCAAATTCTCCAGTTTTACTCTTTCTTCGTAAATTCTTGTTTTTTCTCTAGCTATTCTTGTTACGGAACAATGACCGTCTTCTTATATTATATCATAAATAAAAAAAAATGTCATGGGACAAAAATAATAATTTTATAAACAAATACTACGACTATGGAAATATACAAATCTTTCATTATGAATACTAATTAATTGTTTTGAATAACAAATTAATAAAATAATTATTAATAATACATTAATAAATTGACTAGATTGAATGAGCCAATTACTATGAATAATATTTAACTAAGCAACATGAAGTTTACTAATTTCTACAAATGTGATTTAATTATTGTCACTTAGTAATTCATATAAGCACAAGAATCGTACTTCCTTTGTAACGGCAAATGGAAACGCTAATTGATAATTAAATCTTAACAGCTAAATATAATCAACATGTTAAGTTTCTAAAATATTTAAATTAAAGTTAAATAAGGAATAATAATAGTATGCAATCGTCCCCACGTATATCTTAATCAAACTATATATTACAACATTTTAAAATTTAAATTCAAATAAATTACGATTCATAAAGCTATCTTTGCTTTCGAACATGTCAATATTGGTTTTAAATATTAAATAGTATATTCAATATGTCATAGAGATCTCTGTAACTATTACATCAGTGAAATGCATCCGTCATGGAGAGAGATCTATCGTTGTAAAAACTAAATTCAGCAGTAAATAAATAACCATTTTGAACATTAAAATGGCAAACATGTCTCTTTTGTTGAGAAGAGATCCCCTAAAACGGGTTTTGCGGTGACTCGCAGAAGGGATGGGGTTACGAGGGTGTAAATGCAAAATATACTTATTACATTCCTCTTAATAACAAGGTTAAGAATACTGAAATTGATAATTCAAAGAAGAAAACTAAGAAAATTGTTCATATGATATACAGCTTCGCAAAGAAGAAAGACGATTCATTCATCATGAGATCTCCTCAACTATAAGACCCACAGATTTGAAATTCGACAAGCATGCTCCTTTTGTTGAGTAGGTACCCGCTAAACGCGGATTTTGTGGAAATAGATGTTAAGGATTGGGGAACGTCAAAGAAACACATACCTATATTTTAGAAATTCAAGTTTTTTCCTTTTTTAAATAAATGTATGAGGGTTATTAGAATATTTTTGAATACAATTCGAAGTTTAATGTAATAGCATAGAAACCATTTACTTTAAAATACCGTATTTATTCGAAAAAAGTTGCCATCGATTTTAAGCCGCACCTCAAATTCTTAATATGTTTTTGAGAAAAATAAAAAAAAAAAATGGTGCGAAATGGCTTAGCAATATCCGATATTTAGGAAATTTTTTAAAAAATAAAAGGAGATTAAACAAGACATTACTAATTGATTTATTTTACCAGTAATTTAAGTTTTTAAATACAACGTGAACCTGTAATTGCTCTAAACAATCAGTATCGTATTAAACTTTCCTCATCCAAGGAGTTTTTCCGCTTTCGATTCTAAGCCTCACCCGTTTTTCAGTAGCATTAACATGAGAAAAAAACGGTTTAAATTCGAATATATAAAGACGGTGATGTTTAGTCGAACAACATAACGAAATATCTAGGGAAGCGAGGGGATAATGACAACTTAAATAATTTTTCAGATTTTCAGCCATCATAAGCCTAATTTTATCTCGTAGATAAGTTCTTATTTCTCTTTATATTCTCAATTATTTTATCCGAAGGATTTATCGCAACAACGATCTTATACAACTAACATTTTTATAAAATGTATAGTTTCTGAAAAATTATTTTTATCTCATTAACGGGTGCATTAGACAGGAAACATTTTCACTTGAATTCCGTAATACTCAGAATCACTGACTAGTGTTATCATTTACAGGAAATCTCCTTTGCTTAACATCGTTAGTAAAAGGTCAATTCATTGGATTGACTCGGAGCTGAAACTAAGATTCGTTGGAGCAACCTATTAGGAAGCCTAATCAGAGCAAAGGATTGCAGTGTTTGATGATGATTATAGTTCCATCAGAGATAATAGAATAATCTAGACGTGGCTATAGTTCAGAGGTGGGGAACCTTTTTACCATTAGAGGCCACATTTAAATTAGGCAGCAATAAGAGAGGCCGCATAAGCTGATTGACCTAAGAAAGTGACTTTTGTGAAATTATTATAGTTTTCTATAAGATTTAACAATTTATTGCATTATATAGAAAAAATAAAATATAAATACTACAAAATTTTAAATATAATAATACATATTAAATAATATAAAAATATTATAAAATATACAATAAAAATATTTTTTTATTCACTAAGTTAGTGACTTATTTGGCTTTGTTTTTTGTTTGACAGTAATTGTATATTTGGATCAAGCTTCGTAACACACAGCTTTAATTGATCCTCTAAATGTGCATCTGTAATTTGCGTTCTTAAATTTGTTTTTATTTTTGACATGAGAGAAAATGTTGTCTCGTAACAGTAGGTACTTCCGAAGCAGGAAAGTAAACGGCGAGCATGTTCTCGAAGGCATGGATATTCAACAGCATTTTTCCAGATTTCTATGGGATCCTTTTTAGAGTTAAAAAGGGATTTGATGATACTATCTTCCCCTAAATCAATTAACTCCATTTGTAGTTCTGCAGGAGCCTCGGATATATCTATTAAATGTGGTTCAAATGCCAGTTTCATAGCAGGAGTGTGCTCGTCAAAATCAGAAAATCTTCTAGTATACTCTTCTATTAAACAATCCAAGACACCTACATATTCATCGAATATTTTATTTTCACAGTTCTGCTCATTTAATATTTTAGCTAGCTCCGGGAAGTGTTGTGCAGATATTTCCGATCTACAAAGCAATGTTTTGAAAAAATGATAATTTTTTTCTAAACGCTTGGATCTTTTGCCACATTTCATAAATATTACTCGTTTCACCTTGCAGGCAAATATTTAAATTGTTTTGTTTTGTCATCATATCAGACAAAAATGCAAGGTTTCTGAGAAATACTTTATCTGATAGATCACATTCTTTTCCTTGTTCTTGATAAAAGTTTAAAATTTGTCGTCGTAAAGACAAAACTTTTATCAAAACCTGACCTGTTGATAGCCAGCGAACCTTGCAGTAGTATGGTAGGTCAACACTATACGTTTCCTCATCTAAAGAGAGCATCTGCCGAAATTCACGATGACGCATTGCATTTACGCGAATATAGTTGACAATGGCAATGGTTCTATCCAGAGTGTCTTGCAAAATGGTAGATTTTGCGCAAAGATTTTGCTGATGCAAAATGCAGTGAAATGATATCAATTTTTTCAAGTTTAAGTTTTCCTTTTTTAACAAAGCAACGAATCCTTCTTTTTTGCCTCTCATGGAAGGTGCGCCATCGGTGCAGACACTGACTAAATTACTGACATTCAATTGTAATTTATTACATACTTCTTTGAAGTTTTCGAAAATATCGGCTCCCCGAGTTCTTCCAGTTAGTGTACCCAACGCAAGTAGTTCTTCGTAACATTGAAAATCTTTAGTTATAGCACGAATAAAATATAAAACTTGTGCCGAATCTGTTTTATCAGTGCTTTCATCTAAAGCAATTGAAAAATAAACATCTTCATTTTGTATAATTGTATGAAGTTGCTCTGTTATATTTTGCGCTAATTCGTGCTGTCGATCTGTTACAGTTCTTCTTGAAAGAGGTAATTGTTTGTATTTGTCGACATTTCTTGGATCGAACATACTCACTGCTTCAACAATACATTCTTTAATTATTTCAATGTCACTAAATGGTTTGCCCCTTTTTCCAAGTATATGTGCTATTTTATACGTAACAGCAACTGCAGCGGAATTTTGATTTACAAAGGCACTAAAAGATGCCTGCTGATGATGCTTCTCATTTTTCAACTTTTGAAGTGCAGCTTTTCGTGATTCACCTTCTAAAGCGAAATATTTATGTTCTTTATGAGTCAAATAGTGTTTATTTGCATTCGCTTTTTTTTTAAAGTATTTAAAACTGTATTGCACAACAAACACATCATTTTATCTTTCTCAGCAGTAAAGAAAAAATCTAACTCCCATTCTACATTAAATGTTCTGTTTTCATCACCTAATTTTCTTCTTTTACTATTTGACATGATGGATAAAAAAACGAATATCAAATATCTTCAACAACTGTTATAAGCCGTGTAACTGTTATAAGCACGCACTGTTAACTACAGTTTGCTGAAGATCGCAACAGGGAAGCGTTGAGAGAGATGCGAGTCAGAGAAAGCCAAAGCAAGGTGTGACACTCAAATGGGAGATCTGAAACCAACAAATTTTGTAAATAGTATTTTGTAATTTTAATTTATTTTCAAATAAATATTACATAGAACATTATTCGTTTCTTTTAGATATGTAAATTACATAAACATTGTGGAATTTTCAGTAAGAAATTTGTGGAATTTTCAGTCTTTGGCGGGATTTTCGTGCAACTGTCATGGCGTTGATGTACAATAGTTGTTTTTTTAAACGAACTCTACCATT
>BMAO01016043.1:0-15845 GCA_019973975.1 Trichonephila clavata | reverse complement strand
AATAAACGCTTTAAATCAGTCTGTAATTCGGTCTCTAAATGTTTCAAGGGAAACGGTTGGAAAGGGTTTTCGGCCACCCCACAATTTTTTAAGACACCAGGGGAGACTGACAAAGATGGGTTGACACTCTCCATAGATGGTTTCAAATCGTTTGGAGAGGATGCCATGAGTTTGCTGGTGGGCAATGGGTCCAAACACACTCAATTCCCTTTGCGTAAATAAGACTGCGTATTCCACACGCACGCGATGTTTTTGAAACGTGTTGATAAATACACGAGAGGTTTATGGTTGATTTTCAAAATTTTTCTTAAATCTTTTTCATATCAAAACAGTTGGTTTGATTCAACAAAAGAACGTATTGACAGGTGTGGGGGGTCACCTTGATTTGTTCATTCAATCGTCGAGCCGATTCCCATTGAGGGAAAGCATAGGGCATATTTGGAATCAAGATGGAACGTAGAGGACGAGTGTTTACACCCGAACAAATAAAAACAATACAAACTCGTGTGGAAAAGTTGAAAGACACGGAAGAAATGGCGTTGTTGGTGTTTTTATTACTAAAAACGAAATTAAAAATGTCAGATTTGTTAAGTTGGTTCAACAAGGATCCAATCAAATGCCAAAAATTTTTGAAAGAACACGCAGTATGGTTAGCAGATTATGGGTCGGTACCGGTTTTATTTCCCAAAACTCACCAGGCGTATTTGAATCAATGGAAACGATTATTCAGTCACTTGTTTGGTATACACCAAGCTACCTTTGAAATGTTGAAAAGATCTCTCGGCACTTTTAAAGAGTAACATACTGAAGAAGAAAACAAAAAATTTTTTGAGTCTTGTTTTCTTTACTACCTATTGTTATACCCGAATTTTAAATGGTATTTTCACGCCCGATATCTCCTCCAAATCCTCGTGTTCCTCTTCGAGTATCATTCTCAATGTGTGAAACTGCTATCAGCTTCGGAGTGAGTCCAGTGTACACGTTCACCATTTGAGCTACAAAATCTCCGGGTTGAATAAATTGCGTCTGCTGTGACATGTTGCGCATAACCACAATAATTTCTCCTCTGTATCCGGGGTCAATCACTCCTCCTTCCACGACAAGATGCTTTCGCGTGACCACGGACGATTTATCTTTTAAGAAAGCAGTCCATCCTGCTTTGAATTCAAATATAAGCCCCGTATAAATTTTAACTTGTTGCAAAGGATCCACCGCGTAAAATTTGGGACTGCACAAATCCACACCACAAGATTCATCATTGCGTACAAAGGGATCCAGGGCTTCATGTCGAATCTTTTCATAAGGAAGCTCCAATTGAATAGGAAAAGATTGTAAGTGAACGGGAGCTACGTGTACAAGATTATCATCCATGACCAACAATAATAATCTCAAGAGTGCAAGGTAAACGATATTAATCAACACAAATACTTGGCTTTAACAGGTTTCGGCTAGTCAAGCAATAATAACTGGCTTGAAAAGTCTACAGCTTTTAAACATCTGAAAAAAAAAATTTTTTTTTTAAACTTTCAATGGAAAATTCTTGATGTTTCCAATCAAGTTCCTCACTCTTTCATTGAAATGTTCTCCAATTGAACCATCTCAACCTTTTCTTCAACATTTTTCACCTCACTTAACATTATTTTATCATTATCCACCATTTCTTCACAACATTCCATTGCCCCCTCAAGTTTTATTGTCTCATTTCCTCGCTTCATTATTTCATCAGAAAATTCATTTTTTGTATTTTCCACTAATGGTTTATCCATGGACTCCAAACATTGTTCCAAAGACTCATTACATTTATCTACCTTTTCCATCAAGTTATCCATCAAAGGTTTATCCATGGGTTCCAGAGGATATTGATCTATCAACTCGTCACATTGTTCCAAAAGTTTATCTATTGCTTCCAAAAGTTCTTTGTCATCCATTTTATCCATTGGTTTATCCTCCTTACATTGAATCGTTTTTTTTAATCTACGCGAGGTGTTCGATTCAACTGCATAGCCAGGGTTCGAGCTGCTTTAGCAGCACAAGGGAACGAAACCAGTCGATTATGATAGTGAATGCATCCGTAAAAAGGATTCCTTACGGGTAGGTTCACAATGCAAACGTTTCGGAATCCACCCACCTTCTTAAAAAATTGTTTTTGATTTTGGGAGCGAACGGCCAACTGGGCATCCCATCCCATATGGTCGTGAATAAAACGTTGTAGCGTGTGCCACCAAGATTCCTTATTCATTTTCAGGATGCATTTGGCATGGACATTAAAGGCAGTGTTGCAACGGCGTTCACATTGATTTTTATTGCAAACGAGATCATCAATCGTGAAATACACATCATGAGGCATACGCATGTGTAAGATATACACCTTACGTGGGTTATCTACACGAGCAAAAGCAATTTCCATGGGTAATTTGTAGCCGTTATTACAACGAATATATGAGACTTCAGCACAATAATCCATGTTTAAAAGGCAATTGGAAAACTCTCTTGAAGTGAATGAATGTTTTCCCAAGCTAACAGTTGTAAAATCAAATAAAAATTGCAAAGTCTTGTCAAGCATTTAAAGTCAAGCTTAAAAAAAAAAAAAAATTTTTTTTTTTTTTTACCACCAAAATATTTTTCTTACCATCCCAAAAATATTCATCAACAATTTTTTTGCATTTGAAAACAACACCTGTCCCAAAGTTGCCATCTCAGGCTTTATATCCGTTCGTCGCTCCAATGGCTCTGCTGGTATATCGGATCTGGCTACAAGTGGTTATTGAATCGCCTCCTTGATTCCATTCTTTCTTTATCGCAATGTCGTGTCCAACAGATGTTGAAACCCTTCCACAGACATGACATCTGTATAATGAAATACATTCAATACATCATTTTCAATCACCGTCTCACCATCCATTAAACGTCCTTTGTAATCCACATAAAGCCCTTGTAAATTGTAGACCATTTTGTAATAACTATATCCCGGTTCCCAAATCTTGGACGCGTTACTCAGGGCCTCGGTAGCCGTTTTCGCATGCACTACGGCTTCTTTGGCTCTTAATCCTTCCCAAAACGAATGTTTTACAAATACATCGTTCTGATACCCGATAGATCCAAACATTTGATACAAGTGCTCAAAACTCCCTTTGGCTCCCGACAACACTTGGGTCACTAAACATCCACTACTCCTCTCGGCTTTTTCTTGAAACACTTCCAAGGACTCGCGTCCCCATTCATACAAGCTTTACATTTCTTGCAAAGTCAAAGCAAAACACATTTGTCTTTGCAATACCTCCAAATAAAATTGCCTCAGTTGATCAATGTACTCAAAGGCTTGTTGCGAGCCATAACAATCATACAACACTTGAAACGTTTTGCTTAAATCACTCTGTTTGTAAGGCAAAAAATGAATATCGTTAAATTTGGCAAAATACACCACCAGCATATCTTGAGTCGGAGTCAGTTTCGGTCCTTGCATGACAAAACAGCCCAGTTGAGATTCTGGATTCAAAATGGTCGCGCATTCGGCTTGCGAGAGCGCATTCGGTACCAAATACAAATTACATTCATCTCCATCGAAATCAGCGTTCATGGCTTGCACCACTTCCAAAGGAATGCCAAAACAATCATATTCCCAACCCGGTGAATGGACTTTTAAAGCAATAAAATTTCCGGGTTGTAACGAGGGCATCCGATTCAAAATAATCCATTGATTGTGGATATTAAATTTTTTCACCACGTGGGCTGGAAGTTGAATTTGATTGGGGCGTAAACTGGCATCCGGCACAATCATGCCTCTCATGGATAAGATGCACCTTTTCCCAAACGCCACTTGTCGAATCAAGGTGGATTTTCCGCACGACCGACGCTGTAAACTCCCATAATTGAGAGGGGTTTCTAAAATTTGTTTGTAAAATAAACCCACTTTACTGGGAGATTGAACGGTTTGGGTCCGACTAGTCATGGGTAACCCTTGCACAAACTTCATAATCTTTTCATACACCAAGGTGGACACCACTTGCCAAAAAATGGGATCCGGTAACACCAAAAAATCTTGATCCATTTTCAATTGGGCTTGAGCCTTTAAACGTTTCAGAATGGGCAGTTCAAACGCATATTTAGGGGTAGGTACGGCAAACGATTGAACGGGATACGTTTTAAATTGATTGTTGTAGTAAAAATGGCCACAGCACAAGGTATAAGGAATGAGGGGTAAACATGTCTTGCACACTGAACACTTGTCCGCAAAAGGATGATCTTTGCGCCAAGCTTTGAGCAAATCAATCACTTGTTGGGGTGTTTTTTGAACAGGACAATCGTTTAAAGACAAGATTGAAAAAGAATACTGTTCCACCGACATGTCGCCAGAAAATTATCCGAGACGTAGAGATGGAAGTGAATATTATTCCAAAAGAAAGAAACCTTTTATCAAGGATCCCTTGTCGGGAGCGGAACGGTATGCTAGAGATAAAGACGGTAATCAGTTGTACCCAAATTCAGAGAAACCTTTTGCTAGAAACAAACACAATGAAGAATATTATGCCAGGGATGTTCAGGGAAATGAATGGTATCCCCTTCAACATGGAAAATCTGTAATCATACAGGATACCAACGGCAGGTTTTACCTTGCCAAAATGTCCGATGGTAGGGAAAGATACCCACGAGACGCCAAAGGAAACGAATATTATTTGCAGAAGGATGGGAAACCTTTATTATTGAGAAAAGCAAATGGAGAATATTACTTGGCACGAAACCGCAAAGGGTATAAATTAATTCCTTGGAATTTATTAGCCGCGTTTGCGAACGATAATGAACCGTTCTTGTTTACAAAAGATGTTTTGGGAAATAATGTCTACGTTCGCCAGTCAGAATTGCCGCAAAAGCTAAGTGCGCTATGCAATTGCGTGTGTAATATATTATTTGATTGTCCAAAAGCTTTAAGCGCTTTAGGATGTTGCTTGCTCAAAGGATTTTAAACCTTGGAAGTTAAAAAAAAAAAAATTTTTTTTCATCATTTAAAATTTTTTTACCTGTCTGAGCGTTCTAGAGTCAAGAAAGTCTCTTCACCATGTTACCGCTCACGTTGTTGAAATGGAAAAGTCGTGATGTCTCCCCCAAGAGTCATAGTTGATTTCAACCAAATCCACGTTCGCAACTTGTTTCTCTTTTGTTTTGCCCTCAGCATTTCCCGTCAATATTTTGGTGAAAACATCCACTGTCAACTGGATGGTCACAAAGTGAGTCAGTCGTTTTTGGACACCAAATGTTTCATCAATGGGACTTTGACCAATTTTTCAGGCGTGGAGAACCCGATTCTTCCCGTCTTGTATCATGATTATTACCAATGGGTCTCCATTGTGCTGTTGTTACAAGCCCTTTCCTTTCATTTACCCTTTCGACTGTATTCCAAAACCCTTCATTCCTATGTACAAGAGTTGACTATTCAGAAAGTGGAACCCTCTGAATACGATCGAGTGTTTCAGGTCATTACCGCCTCTCAAGGCCATGGCATGTTTTGGAAACTATGGACCTTGGAATGTGTGTATGCTGCACACCTCCTCTGCCAAATAGTGCTGTTAAATGTGTTCTTTCATCGTGTGTGGTCCTTATCCAGCTGGTCCTGGTCTGCCATTCCAATGTTGTTTCCGGACATGGGAACCTGCCTCTATGACTATTTTTCAGGGGGAGGGCAAACGACCGGAAGGTTTCGTTGTTTACTCCCCTGAATAGTGTCTACCGAAAAATATTTTGGGTGGTGTATGGTTTGTTTGCCAGTCTCCTAGTGCTGCATACAATCTTTTTTCTGTATCGTCTGCTGCTCACCGTACGAAAAGGTCCAAAATGGATCAACATGTGGTGGAGTCTGCAAATTGCTACCAACGTGTCAAAAAGCTGGCACGGGAAACAAGTGTTGCATAAAAAATGGAGGCGTTACATGGACAATGAAACGGACTATGTCAGCATGGAGTTGCAAAAAGTAGAATGTAACAATTAAAAAAATAAAATGAAACTGGGAATGAATGCTTACAACCAGAAAATACAAATTACAAATATAATTGTCAAACAACTCTCAACAAAAAAAAAATTTTTTTTTTTATAGCATATTACATCGTTCAAAGTTTCAACCGCTAGAATCAAGTATCATCATGGACAGTCAACTCTGCCTCAATGTCTTTACACGAGAGATGGAACAACACGACAATCCCCATTTAACCTTTGAGACGCTCGTCCTGCGCCTTTTGAAACGCGTGTCTCACTCCTTCCATCTACCCTGGTCCCACGTCTTGGAAGTGTCTCGCCAAGCGCCCTATTTGATGGATCCCCATCTCCACCAGGATTTGCTTCACATTTGGACTCTCCGTTCCAAACAGGCCACGTTGGATGAGCAGCATTGCGTCGAGCGTATTTTGGGTCGAGACAATGTGCGCTCCTCGGATCTGATCAAGTTGGCGAGCATTTTACAGAAAATCAGCGATCCCAAAACAGTGTACGAATTCTTTGCCATGGACGGCTACCAGGGAGAGGATCCCAAGAAATATATCGACCTGTTTCGCTACGAGGCCGAAGAGGCGCGTGGCAAACACGTCCGAGCCGTCCGTCAGTTGTATCGCTCGGGGCTCGTGCAGACCCCTCACGAATGTCGATCCTTTTTGGAAAGTATTTTTGAGGGAACGTGCCCCGAATCGAGAGACGGGTACGTGGAGTCGGTCCAAGAGCAGGTGGCGGAGATTGCGGAATGGCGCCGTGAACAGCAGACGAAAAAGAAGCGACCCCTGGAGACCAAAGAGGAAAGTGTCAAGAAAAGTGCTCCTGGAAACCCATAGTTGAAACCATAATTTGAAATAGTAAACCCATAGTTTGAAACCCAAAGTTTGAAATAGTAAACCCATAGTTTGAATTCCATAGTTTGAAACCCATCGTTTGAAATTGTAAACCCAAAGTTTGAAACCCATACTTTGACACCCATCCAACAAACTGTTGTCATCTCGTAGAAAACAAGGTGGAGAGATTATGGATACCATGGAATCCACATCTTGGGCCAATGCTAAAACTCCTTTGCAATTCATCTCTCGTCACCAACCAGGAGGACTAGCCGCGTTGGCGGTGGATGAATCGGAATGTGTGGTCGTCATGGACACACTCTGGTTTCGATATCCTCTCGTGCCTGAATGGGAGACGCGAGTGATGGCCGCGCTCGTGGAATGTAAAATCATGGACGTGTATGTGGCGGGCTTGTTGTTGTCTTTGAAAAGAATGGCCCCCGAAGAGATGAACGTCTATGTGGACCCAGAACCCAATAAATTGAAATATCCATGCAAAATGTGCCATAAAAAGAGTTGTGCCGTCACCAAAGCCTATTTGTTGTGGAGACGTTTGACGAAACGAGAACCCTGTAATCTGATGCATGGGGACTCTTGAAAAGAAGGTTAAACCCATCTCGTTAGGACCCGAGGTTGGAGAAAAAGGAACCCTTCACGGATAAATCTCTTTAAGATTAGTATTGAATCATGAAAAAACTCACCTAATTTTGTGCAAGCATGACTGGATATCGTTTCATTGTATCCCAGAGTACAAGAAATGTTTTCCAAAGAAAAAGTGTGTTGAAGAAAAACTTTTGAAAACAATTACCAAGTCAAGTAAAAAAAAAAAATTTTTTTTTTAGAGAAATTTATAGTGTTTAAAAGATTGAGCTTTCAACTCAAGCTCTCATTTTCTTTGCTGTGTTGTAAACATCATCATTATGACTTTGAATCTTTACTAGGTGAATTGAAAAACAACATTCCCTTTTTTTCATAAACATTTCTCCTGTGACCGAGCTTTCATGTACACTCAAAACCAAGCCATGTTTAGTGATATTGCCGATCAGTTTTCCAAAGAATTGGAACCTCTGCGTTTACCCTTGGAACACATCCCCCCTTCCCAACGGCCCTTGAAACTCTCCCAATGGATTCATTACATTCTCCTGTCCAACCATATCAGGCTCACTATCAAGTTAACCTCCCTGATACAAAAGAATGTGGACGCATTGTCCGCACCCCACCCCTCTGACATTCAACACTGGTTGGATGCTTTGAAACCCGAGGGAAAGATCAATTTAGTCACGGAATCCTACCTCCTCTTGTTGTTTATGTTGCATCTACGTTTCATCTATGAAAAGTTTCCAGTGAAAATGTTTGAAATTAAATTGATTGCTCTCAAAGTGGCCGAATCCCATCTGAACGCTCTGGATCAAGACCGTTCCCAAGAACGTCTCTATTCTGTGGCGATCCTGGGTCTCTCGGCTATAGTGTTGGGGGGATGTTTATACAAGTTATGGAGATGAAGAGAGCGTACATTCAAGAGGCATGGGCAAGGACGGAAAGTCCTAAAGAGATTCTTTGGAGGGGTGAAAGTGACTGAAACACTCTCCAAGGAAGTAGACTAAAAGAAATAAAACAATTTCACTCTATCAAAAAAAAAAAATTTTTTTTTTAATGTCTAGTACAAATTCTTGCAAGCTTTAATTTGTATTCACATTCATACCAGTGTTGTCGAATTGACTTTTATTCTAAAGAGTCTCAACCAGTGTGCAGGAAACTGCCAAAAGGCTTCCTACCTAGCCTATTGATCCCTACTAGGATGATACGTTCCAGACCCAACGATTCCAGCTCTCTCCATGACGAGCCTGGCCCACACGAAACCAATGCTTCTAGCTCTCTCCGTGGCGAGCTTTCCCCACACGAAACCCACGATTCCAGCTCCCTGAGTAGCGAGCCTTGCCCAAGCCACGATTGCTCTATCTGTTTAAGTAGCGATGATACGGAATGGTACCTACTGAGTCAATGTCAGCACAAGTTTCATTCCAATTGTTTAAAACAATGGGTTACAAGCGGTAAAAATACATGTCCCTTTTGTCGTCGTAAATTATGTAAACGAGATAAAACGGCTATTGGATGTGGTCCATCTGGATACAGATTTCGTATTTTTGGAGATTTACTGAGCGGTGAACCCTTATGGGTGACTGAAGCCATCTCTTCCGACACGGAATCGGACCTGCCTTCAGATTCTGACATGGAAAGTGTTGCTGAATCTGAAAATGAAGATGTATCCGTATTAGAGTTGTTACCGAACACAATGGGTCAATTGATAACAGAGATGCTTGAATCTGTCAATAGATTCTAACATAGAAAATGGTGTCGAATCTGAAAAGGACCTGCGTTGGGAGTTGTTACCCAACACAAAGCACTCATTTATAACAGATTTGTTTAAACGTGTCACTAGACAGGCTTAAACTTGTCACTAGACACCCAAAAGAGAAGGATGTACCCTAATGGACCCTACAAATTTCCTACAACCTTATGAAAACAAACTAAGATTGCAAGCATGAAACTCTGAAACTCTGGAAAACAAATTTTTTTTTTCAAATCACCTTTATATGCAAGCTCACACTCTATTAATTTATTCTCAGCTGCTCGATTTTTTTTTCTTGTCATGGCTACCCAACCCAATTGCGACTATCTCGTTTTCATCGAATGGATGCGCTACCAATCCCAATGGGTTCCTTGTCGCATCTTTCTTCAAAGTCCGTTTGATAATAAACAGGTCGAGATTCGTCCGACTCTGGGAAGCTTACAATCCTTTACCTACTCAGATGTCCTCCGAAACTTGAAGCAAGCTCCTTCCCTGTTCAGAGACCACGATGGTTGGGATCACAGTGATATCGTGCGAGTGCCTCAAGACGAGTTGGAACACTTTCTCAAGTACCATTTGGTCAAAGATTATTTGGAGAGAAACAACCATGGATGGGAGTTGGTGATTGGAGCCACCGATCTCGCCACCTACATGTATTTGGATCCCATTCTACCCGAGGTGATGCATTATGTTGGAAAAGAGCACCAAGCGGATGACATGGTCCACGAAACGATGAAACAGTTTAACTGGGAGGGACAAGTCACCCATGTGTAACCTCCTACCCACTTGGAAAAAAATTCCAAACGAATGGACCAAGTAGAAGGAAAATGTCAAAGAGAGAGAAAATGTTTAAACGTGAAGAGAAAAAATGTGTAAGCTTGAAGCGAAAAGATAATGTGTAAGCTTGAAGTGAATTATTAAAAAAAAAAATTTTTTTTAGAGAGTTTAAATGCTTTAGCGAGTCTTGCTACTCAAGACACTTTTATGATGATTGAAATTTACAAATCACATCGTCGTTATTACATTATTGTTCCACGAGTCATCTTTCCCACCTTTGTGGACAAGTATGTGTTACCGTGTCGAGTCGGCACTCGTCTGGAATTTTCTAGTTTACCCCTCCATTTTTTTTCTCCTGGTGTTCTCAAGTGCCAATTTGAACGCACCGAGACTGGATTTTGGTACCTACAGAACCATCCTTTGATCACTCCCCATGTCACGGAGGAGGGCACGGTGCCCTTGGAGGCCATGCGAGACTCTATTCTACCTACCCTCGTCTCGTATTTTCCCGAATTGACCCTGACCTATCACGACACCCTCCTGGATGTGTGGCCCCACACCAACACCTTTTGGGCCCGAAAGCGATTATTCCCTCATCATTGGAAGGTGAATGCGTATCTGCAAATGAAATCGTTGAGACGGGCTGAACATCAGGACCAGAAAGTCTTTACCAGCCTCAACGATCTGTTGTTGGGGGAAGAAGATTGGGTTCGAGCCCTGTTGCCGAATGGAAGTGGTGAGCCCTAAGCAAGACACGATGAGTTCCCTGGTCATGCGCCACGAGAAGAGCACCACGCGGAATACACCTTATACGATTCCTTCCCTAAGGAGGGTCAAAAACATTTTGAACACGAGATAAAGTTTACGTGGCAAGAAAGAGATCCTCAGGTTCCCCGACCCGTGGCCGTCGTGAGACCCATGACTGTACTGCAAAGGGTGCATGTGTCACCCTCTCCCTCGAATAGACCTTCTACCACACCTCAAGTGGGAACCGTTTTGCAAAGAGTGCGTGTGTCACCCTCGAATAGACCTTCGACAACACCTCAAGAGGAACCGTTTTGCAAAGAGTGCATGTGTCACCCTCGAATAGACTTTCTACCACACCTCAAGAGGGAAGGAGAAGATGGACCTTTACACCGGTAGTGTAACAGAAGGATTTAAAAAGTTTTTTCCACGACTGTAAAAAAATGTTGTCTATCGTCCAAGTGAACCAATGTATAAAAAAAAAAATTTTTTTTCCACCTTTAAACATATGTATTCAGAATCATTTTGGTGTGCTGCTACCATGTCTTACTCGACGCTTCACAAGCTTATCCATTCCTCCAAGGCTAATGTCGTCCGTTGTCCCATTTGCTTTGAATCCATGACTTTTGGTCATTACTATTCCACCCATGCTTTGAAGGAACATTCTTTGAGCAATCGCCTCGAGTGCGTTTTTTGCATGGGATTCACCTCTTGGCCTCGTGGACAAAAAATGACGCGTGAGAATGTGCAACATGTGTTGGATTGCTTGAAAGGTTTTGTGTCTCAAAGGAAAGACGATGAACCCCCCCCTGGATTATGACTATTCCGATGTCACTTGCGAGTGCAAGTCTTTCCTCTCGACGCCCCACTCCCTCTATGATCGTTGCAAAGACCCCACCTCTGTTGGATTTTATGATTCAGTGTTTGAAAAACCTGACCTATGGCCCCGTGGAATCGAATTTACGGAAGCGAGCGGTTTGGGAAAGGACGTTCATGGCATCTTTCAGCGCTACCTGTGCCATGATTTGGATTGGTTTCACATTATGGTGAAACAGGACGCCTTTCCCATATTTTGTCGGGAGATGGAAGCCATTCGCAATAAATTTGTCCTTTTACCCTTCTGGTGTCTGTGTGATGGATTGGAGAGGGAAGAAGGTAAAATACCCCATCGGCACATGATTCTGGCCTGTGAGCAGGATGGCTCGTTTCAAGACATTTGGAAACATAAAGTTCGTTATGGAACCAAAGAACATGCCAAGAAATGCGTGAAAATTCAAAATGCCTTTCACTTGGCTCGCACCCTGGTATACGTGAGCCAACCCAAAGCCATGTGTGATGGTCGAATCCCAGACGCTCTAGACGAGGGGAAACATACCTCCCATTTTTATATCAATCGACCCATGCACGCCCATAGCATTGCCTATTTATGCACTCTGTTTCCCAACGGGATAGAAAGGCTACTTTTGGAACAAAACGGTCAAAAGAATGTCGTACTATGGGATAGTCACGCTCAACGTGGGCCAGACAAATGGCATCATTTGAAATGGGGGGTCCCCATTAAAGTCACGGGCTGGAAATTTTTAAAGTGTCAGATTCCTTTGAACGATCCGAACGAAGCGTATTCGATGGTGTACGGTGGCAAGAAAATTGAGTTCCATCCGGGGTATTCCCTTCAAATTCTCAGAGACGAAATGTACCTTTTATCCCCCAAACAACAAAATGTCATGAAACAACTGAAAGAAATGAAAGCAAAGGCCCACATGGAAAAGGATTATTATTGGAAACCCATCCTGGCGGATTTGAAAATGGAACGGGACGTCTTTAAAAACGAGTTGAAATCCAAAGAACATGAATGGAAATCGGAGAGAATTACCTTGAAAGCTGAAAGAGATGCTTTTAAATCGGAGAGAGACATTTTGAAATCGGAAAGAGAGGTCTATAAATCGGAAAGAGACATTTTAAAAGCCGAAAGAGATGTATTTAAATCAGAGAGAGACATGTTTAAAGTGGAAAGAGATGCTTTTAAATCGGAGAGAGACATTTTTAAAGCGGAAAAGGATGTATTCAAATCTGAGAGAGACATCTTTAAGGCCGAAAGGGATGTATTTAAATCTGAGAGAGACGTTTTTAAGGTCGAAAGAGATACTTTTAAATCTGAGAGAGACATCTTGAAAGATGAAAGGGATGCATTTAAAACTGAAAGGGATAGTTTGTTGATGGCGGGACTAAAAAGAATGCTGCTACATGGACAAACTACACAAAATGTCTAAAAAAAAAAAATTTTTTTTAATACATTGTTTGCTTTCGAATAATACACCAAGTTTTATCATTAGCCTATGGTAATTACTGCAATAAAAGTGTCCCACAACCGTCACACCTCTTTTTAAGAGTAAAACACCTGCTTTTTACAGTCCTTACCATTCAATGTTTCAAAACAGACTCACCTATTTTTAAAAAAGTGTAACGCCTGGTTTTACAGTCCTTACCATTCAGTGTTTCAAAATTGACAAACATTTTTTTATAAAAAGTGTAACGCCGGTTTTTTACAGTCCTTCCATATCGGTTTGAAAACTCTCTCACCTATTTTATAATCCTTTATACAATGGGTCTCCCTCTCATCTATTTTGCAATCTTTACCATTCAATATATCCCAACCCTGCCTCCCATTCAAGTCTTTGTTCACTTGTATCCCAATGTTGCTCAATCTCCCATTTGATGCGCTTCTCTTAGCCCATTTCCCCTACACTCGTTTCGTTTGAATAGTTCACTCCCTCCTTCCCCAAAAGATGTTTCCATTTGAAAAAAGAATCCCTAGAAACATTCCTCTCTCCCATGATATTGCTCGCATCCCTTTGCGTAGCCTCCCCAGGAACCGCTCAACCATTTGCTTGGGGACGTCCAACGGCACATGACTGCCAAGTTTCCAGGGCCCGGTGCTATGACCCCTCTACCATTCACCTATGGCAATCACTGTAAAATAGGAAACGCCTCTCGTTTTACAGTCATTACCATAGGTTCCATACAGTCGGTCGAATAAATAGTTGAGCACCGTGACCCTTTCCAAAAATGATTGAACATGGAAAACGACCTTTTTTGAAAGGATCCTCGGCTCTTTTTGTATGTCCCCTACGTTGTGTTTAAGGTCCAACGGCTCTTTTTGTCGAATCCCCTTTTCACCTACCCCCTTAAGAGTCTCCATCCCATAGCTCCTTTTGTAGAATCCCCTTTTCCCCTCCCCTCCCGTTGTGTTTTAGGTCCAACGGCTCTTTTTGAATCCATCCTATCTCTTTTTCCCCTACCCCGCGTTGAGAGTCCCACGGCTCTTTTTCACTATCCTGTTTCAAGTCGAAATCCACCTTAGAATGGCTCTTTTTGTATGAATTTTGTCCCCTTTTCATCTTCTTTTTACCCTCATGTTGCATTTTATGCTCAAATCAACATATGAAACAAAGTTGGTCTGAACGTCGAAATTCACCTTAGGATTGCTCTTTTTGCATGAATTTTGTCCCTTTTGTTGCGTTTTAGGCTCCCCTTCCATTTGACCTGGAAGTTGGCGTAATTTCACTTCAGTATCCTTATTGAAACTTTTTTCAAATTCCTCCGAAAAATATTTTGGAGGGACGCGAGAAAAAAAGTTTCAACCCAGACGAATGATTTAAAACGGGGGGTGAGCCACAAATGAAATGGAGACCTGTCAGGGGGAAAGGAAATGGAGGCGTTTCAGGGGGGCAAATGAAAGGGAGACAGGTGAAGCGGGGGTGAAAGCAGCGACCCATGAAATGGAGGCATTGCAACGTTCCCAGGAGAATTATTCCAGGGGCCCCGGTGCTTTGACCGCTCTACCATACACCTATGGCAATCACTGTAAAATAGGAAGCGCCTCTCGTTTTACAGTCCTTACCATAGGTTCCATACAGTCGGTCGAAAAAATAGTCGAGCACCGTGACCCTTTCAAAAAATGATTGAAAATGGAAAACGACCTTTTTGGAAAGGGCTCTTTTGGTCAGAATCGTGTCCCCTATGGTGTGTTTATCAAAAAAAAATTTCAAATTCCTCTGAAAAAAAATATGTTGGATGGGGCGCGAGAAAAAAAAAAGTTTCATCCTAGACGAAGGATGAAAATGGAGGGGTGAGCCACAAATGAAATGGAGACTTGTCACGCTGGGTGAAAGCAACGACCCATTAATGGAGGTAGGTCAGGGAGGTAAATGAAAGGGAGACAAGTCAAGCTGGAGGAAAGCAGCGACCTATGAAGTATAGGCATTACAACCTTGGTATGTCGAGAAAAGACAGAGAATCATTCCAATAGGGTGTTGTTAGAACATTGGAGGCGAGCCATCTCACTACGTGCCATCTTGGCATGTCACGGAGGGGTAGGTGAGTTTAATGGTTTAGTGTCTAATGTATCTTTCGTTTGAGTACAAGTTTTCAAAGAGAGGCCCTACAACGTTGGCACCTTCCTTCACCAAAAAAAGGGGACGAGTCGACTCTTGTGTCGACTCGGTCCCCTTTTTTCGGTTCAGTTCAATAGGTAGAGTTTAATATTTCAATGTTCAATATGTACAGTTTAACAGTTCAATGTTCCACATTTACTCCACTAAATCAGCCATTTGTTTCTGACATTCGGCTGCAGCTTGTTGAAATGCTGTAGATAACGCGCAAACCGGTAAGATTTGACCGTGGTGCACTCGGAAATGTCATAATTTTCGTGCACCTCATCGTGCAGGTGATCGGGTAGCGTACGGTCATGGAGATCCTGGAACTTTGGCAGCGTCTCAAGCTGATGGTAAACAACCCAGCTGCACAAAGAGTTTTGCGCTGGTCGGTTCCCTTGACCACGATGAGGCCTCGATTGCCTTGCGACAGCTGACGAAATTTACCCCTGACGCAAAAGCTGAGGTATTCGAGGGCACGGATCCAGGCAGGTGGCTTTTGAGATGGAGACGTTCGTTGATATACCGATTGGCCCGGTCATCTTTCGAGGTGGTGATCAAATTGGAATGATCCACGGTGATGCACATGACTTGTGGATCCTCCGAAATGCTGGCAATGGAGATTCGATGGGGACAGGCTTACCCCACGATGAAACACGTTGGCATGAGCAAAAAAGGCTAGATGAGGCATGTTGCATTTGAGAGAAGGGCGGCGGATGGCTCGCCTATTATATT